>DWHO01004135.1:0-11321 GCA_018247575.1 Eurytides lysithous rurik
TTTCCGAAGTTATTTTAACGTCAATTTGGCACCGCAAAAATTTAGTTAGGATAATAATGCAATACAAATATAAAATATAGAGTTATTTGGGTGTCTATATTAAGTGACGTTATGATTTAGATAAATATTTGTTAAGAACTGTATTAATGCAATATTGGATGTTGATAATTTCACTGACTACATCAACATAACTAAAGGTTTCGAGATCGCAGAATCTGGTTTACAGTTTCAAGTAATTTTGGTTTCTCTTAATTCGAAACATTTCTCCATACGTTAATTTTAATGTACGATAACAACGCGGTAAAACAGGTAAGGGGATTCTCCAACGAGTCAAATAGCAAAATAATAGCTAAGGACCGATTAATACAGGATACTTCGAAAAGTAAGCGGTGACTTATGTAAATTGTAGATTACTGATCTCTTGGAATGGAGAAGGGAGACGACTTGATCCGTATTACCAGATATAAGCTTGATAATACGATTATTTTAATCCTTAACACCACAGCAAAGTCTCTTAAACCTTAAAGTTATTAATTTGTTAACTCAGAAACGGCAGTGAAAAGGACGAGGTTTTAAATATTATGAAGTTTAGAGAGGATATAAAAGAGATAGATATTCTTTTAATATTCTAGGAAAATAAATATTTTGTTTTAATATTTATAAAGAAATGTGTATTACGGATTTAATTAATATAAATAAAAAAAATTTTCTTGTAATTTCACAGAAATTTATATATAAAATTGAACTTATAGTAGTAAAAGATAGTGATTTTTGAAGAAGAAGTGTTAATTGTGCCATAGAAAGGTCAAACATTTCGCGTTGATGTCTTTTGTAGGGAGAAAGTGTTATTTCTGTTTAGCGTGTACTACGCTATACACATGTGGGGTAAATCTCATTGAATGCAATTATTCAATGTATTGCGTTAAAAAAGACATGTTACCTGTGTATTTATTTTTGTAATAATAATTTATAAAAAATGCGATAACTAGCGAAATGTGCGTTTTGATAAATAGTCTACTGGTAAACAATTTTATTGCGAATACCATTAGAGCCTTAAATGTTTTAACGATTCAATATGAATATCGAAAACGATAAACACGTTGACTAATTTAAGTGTGATAGAACTGTCGAGGTTTCCATCATTCCTCGTCGTCGTCATTACAGGAACGCGACACATAAGAAGCGCTAAGTGAACGTGCTAATCGAGATTTCAAAACAACTTACCTTTAGTATTTTCACGTGAATTGGCGAAAAGTGGAAAACCGTCGCACAGCTCCCGTCGACAATCCCACAAGCACAACACTGAGTATTTACTCGAGATATTCTCCAGAGTCAACAGACGTCTTTCATACACTTCGCTAGCCGCACACGCGCCGCTTCAATAACCGTATAATTGTACTGTCGATTTCAAAATGTCACAATGCAGTCACTTTCATGCGAACAAACGGATCTGTCGCCGCGTTTCATTCGCGGTGCGGCGTTAACTGAAAACGTAAACTGAAAACGCGCGGGCACTCTGTTAAGTTTATTGTCCGTACGTGTTGTGTTGACACGGCGTTTAGCGGACTTTCAGTGGCGGACGGTGCAGTGCGAACTAGCAGTCGGGCCCGATATGGTTTCCGCGGGGTCGCGCGATCGATTCCATCCTCGTGTACGATCGATCGGGCGCGGGTGACGTGTTGCTGCGGCGGCGCGCGCGCACGAATGCCTTCGGAGGAGGATGCGCGCTTGCTTGCGATTGGGGGGCGTGGCCAGCGTCTAACGCAACCGCGGCCCATACTATCGTCTCCGTCGCTCGTAGAGCCAAACGTCTCTACCCATCCCCCTCTCTAACAACGGTGCGCTATGGTATAGGTATGCCCTGTGGTGGGACAGCGTGAACTTTGCCACTGCGCGAGCGCAACGCGGCTGTCGATTAATAAAACTATACGTTATAGATCGCGCCGCGATTGTCGTAACTTTAAGACGTAGAGGCGATAGCGAGGGTTTTAATCGATTTGATTTTCAGCAACAGTCTCTTTAGATATTTATTTCCTTATATGTGCTTAGAAATAAACAATTTATAATAGTTATTTAATTTCGGAATACTGAGAATTTCTGTTTTATTCTCATTAATTAGAAATTGTATAATATGTTATGATGTAATCTTTTATTAGTTCGTAAAAAGTTTTGAAGAGGCATAAGTGTATTCGGTAGTTTGTGTAATCCAGCTTAATTGATTTTGTGTAAGATAAAGTTTGCATCCAAAAATAGCAGATTGGATTTTGAACAACATTGTTTTATGCTATCTCTATGTATATTATTCTAATAATACTTCTTTTGATATTTTATTTGTAATTGTGCCTAGATAAGACCGTCAGTGAAATAAGTGAGATAAGAAGGTTTTATCGGGATACGATTGATTTCTTTTAGTCAGTTATTCGATGTCGTTATTTCATGTTTAGAAACTTTCTTTACTTCATGATGGAGACGTAGTAGGAATTCCAATTACATGCCCTGCATTTAATTTACATATTTAGCTCTTTACGTTAATATTTTTGAATTATGTCTTATGCGTCACTATGATGTTGTATGTGTTTCCATAAGGTTCTTTCGATATTTTGTAATGTATGATTATTAAAAATGTATCATCAAATTTTATATTTTAGTTGCATAATTAATAATATTTTAATTACAGCTTCTAATCAATATTCAAATATTTTTATTGACCCGTAACATGATGGATATAAATTAATTAAACAGTCTTTTGGAATTTTGGTTAGATTTTTTTGTTATTTTGTTGAATCGACAACTTTATTATTTTCTATTAAATCAATATTGAATATTGATTGATCAATATTGGAGTCGAATGTTAAATAATTGTTTATCTAAAGTAAAATTAAATAAGTATAATTCCTTGACTGTACCTATTTGTTTTAATGTGTTAAATAAGGATTCCATTATGGAATTGCAGATTGGTTTTAGTTAATTGTAATTAATTACTTTACTTTACTTGTAACATTTTTGTACTCAATTGTGTTAGGATAAATTGCAATTTATTATAAACAATAGTAACAAAATGTACACGATGAAAACAGGTAAACATATTCGTCTATGTATAAGTAATGATGAACGAAACTATGCTTTTTCATAACTGATAAAAGGATTTTATTTATTATTAATTTGGATAATAAGCTTCCGCATAAATTCACTCGGGTTCTCTAAGAATGAAATAATTCCATCATCAATTGAACTATCGAAATACCAAAGACAACTTGAAAGAACACGTTTATGTTTTTTGTTCATAAATCGTTCTTTAAGTTATTTTTGTGGCAGGTCTACATTATTACAATTATTTTGTTGTATAGATTTTGAAAAATATACAATAATTATATCTTTTGTTATAATTTATATTATGTCTTAAATTATATAGCCCGAAAGAGTAATATTACATCTTTAACAGACATAATAACGGTAACCATACATATGGTACAGGTAAGGTATATATGTTATGGAAATTTGTATCAATATGTTAGCCATATTACAACAGATTTTCATGTAGTCCAAAAAGTGACACATGACGAAATTTGTATGGTATATATGAGTACATATATCTTCATCTAAAGAAATGTCCCACACAATGTGCACTCATATGTATATATGACATTAAATTTACATATATGTACAGTAGGTCAGTAATTAGAAGATACAGCAAAGAATGTCTATCTATGTTTTACGGGCTCGGATAAATATATATTTGTGTTACTTATGAAATTATTATCATTCTTTATTGACCTATGCAATATCGTGACATGGCAAATAGTACCCCAAAGCAGCTTCTACTGGGACCACGAGCTTCACACAGATCGATCCTAACTTTTTTTTAAGTTAAGTTTCAAAATAGTGGCAAACCGCTTACTTTAATTCTCACCATTTCGAATTAAGAAATCGTTTCGAAACGTTGGAACCAAAATAATTGTCCAGGATACTTTTTAAAATATCCTTTTTCGTCAATCAAACACTTTATAAATTAAGTGCAAGTACAAGAATTGATTATTGGAATTGCAAGTTATTTTGTGCCACGTTCTTCGCTTTTTACTCTCTCTACACTCAAACCATTGCAGCTTTCACAAAGATAGTTTTATGGCCATCACCTTTTTTAATAGCTTCTTTCTTTAACTGTACACATTATGCAACATTGCCGTTAGTTAGTTTTATATAGTTTAACTGTTGTAGTTTAAAGACCCTTATTAGATTTTACGATCTACCGTTTAGCTTTGTAAATTTTAGCAACTAATATTTGCGACCCGAGAGGATATACGTGATTGTTCGGAGAGTCGTACTTACGTAAATTAATTTAAGATGAAAATTGTAAATCTGTTTACCTTAGATTTTAACAAATTTGTTAAAAATAGATAACAAATGGTGAGCTATCATCATAACTATCTTTTTTGCTGTATCAATTTAACAAGTGAAGTCCAAATAGAGTTTTATTTATGAAAACTTATGTGTGACAGTGTTTCACATATTATTTCTTTTGTTTTTTGAGTTCGTAAGTTTATGAAACACATGTAAAAGTATTTGTTACACAACAAAAATGAAAACAATGAAAACAATAGATATAAAGTTGTATCTAGAGCAGCTTCTTCCAAGTGATCTTAGATGTAACTTGCGTTGTTATAAGTTACATCTACTCTACCATATAGTTGTTATTGTTCAACCGCGAGGGTAAATAATCAATAATAATTAAGTAATAAACAGTTAAGTTTAACTAAGCAATAAATAAGTTTCATTAAGCATTGGTTAAGATGACCGCTGTGATTGGGCGTTAAATAATGATTTACGCTAGTCGTGTTGACTGGTAGCAAAGTAAGATCGTTAAGTCGACCATTAATAGCACAGCCTTTTTATTCGAAATGTACGTAGAGTAGGTATCAAAGAGCAGTGTTGATTGTTACCATCCTGTGGAAACAATTAATAATGTAATTTTCTGGCACTTAGTTATATCCAGAGCTTTACGTTTATAAACGCTTATATTAGAGCGTTTAGTCATTGTATGTGATATAAAAAAAGCTTTCTTTTGAAAGTTCTTTTAAACTTTTTTTATGAAAGAAATGGGCTGCACACACATTCAAAGAACCATATAGAATACATGATAAACACACGTTTTTGTAACAATTTATTATAAGTATGTGGTTCAGTATTAATCTAGCGATTAGTAGAGTTTTATGATTTTCTTTCCATTTAAACATGTATTACATACATACATTAATTAATATCCCAATAAATGTTTAAACATTGAATTATCTTTATACATATGTGATGAGTGTACACCATATGCCAATGGGTCAATTCTGCTCTTAGTTGTGTAATTGGAACTAGCCAAAAATGGAAGAATGACAAAAAAAAAACAACACATTTTAAATTTAATAGGGATATAACAAATATTAATGTTAAAGTTATACGAAACAAACTTTAAATTGTCATTTTTGACTTAGGAGCAAAATCAAAAAAAAATATTATAGAAATATTTTAAAATATCAATAAATTTACCGGTGAACAAACAAAATTAACAAACACACAACAAAAATTACACCGTTTTCCGAATAGCTACACCCGTCGTATCCCGTCTATGAAAAAGTAACACAAAAAAAATTCGCAAACATTTGCCGACACGCAAAAAACACTTCTAAGAAAAGAAATTGCGCAAAAGGTAAAAGTCAAATTGCTTTATGGCTATAGACGTAAGTTTATTATAACGTAACTGTTTCAACGGGAGTTGCCTTTTTTGGTCCCATCGGAGTCCCTTTTTGTATCTCGTCCGCCAGTCGACCTCTGTGACGTCAGTCTTTATCGTTTTATTCGTTAAATGCGCAACCGTTTAACAGGCATCCCCTTTCCAACTGTTCGCCCATAGAAAGCTTTTGTAGAGCCGTTTATTCGGATGCTTTTGACTTTATGCTATTACCAACTTTTTTACTTCTTATTTCATTTATTGTTTTATCATGTACAATTTTTAAATGCACAAATGAATAACACAGACAGACAGATAATCAGTCTAAAATTTGTTTTCATTTAGTAACCTTGTATTTTTTATGTTGTTTTCCTTTCGCCCAGTCTTTTTATTTTTACCGGATTTTGCTACGTCGCACGTTTTATAATATTTATACCATATTTCTAATTTCTTTTGGGACTAAATATAACTTATGGCACATACTATTTCTAAGGACATCAAAAATCAGAAGGGATGAATTTAAATGAGAGGAATGATGGAATCTCATCAAATAGCGATAGAACTTTTTTACGGACTCCGCTTGCAGTAATACCACTAGTGGAAAGTCCTTCTGTGTCCCCTCTTTGAAGAGAAATATTTCTAAAATAATGAATGGCACATAAATAAACATATCTTTGGTTTTATATCTCACGTGGAACGATGTTTGTGCTTTTAGTCTATGCGGCTCTGTATTTCTATGCTGAGTCTTATTCTATATTCTTAATTAAGATACTAAGTCTGTGGTAAATATCTATGGGCGGTGAGCGTAGTACAAAGCCAGTTTCGAACTTGCGCAGTTCGAAATACTTCTTAGGCACTGTGTTGTTATGGGTAAGTGTGCTTACTATCAGGCATATCTTGCGGTGGAGGAGTCATGCTAAATGTGCCGGCTCGGACCGGGTAAGTACCACGAGCTAGAAGAAAATCGGTGTAAAGTGGAAGTGTTTGTGCTTCCGCGTTTTGTCCGGTGAGTAAGGTGGCCGGTGGGTTCCTACCCCTCCTCTCCCCTTTCCTCCTCCTCCTCCTCACCATTGCCAATTTAAAGGCCGGCAACGCAATTGCAATTTCTTTGACGTTGCGATGGTCCATAGGCAGCGGTGATCGCTTATCACCAGGTGAACAGCTTGCTCCCTCTTGCCTCCTTTTCCTTAAAAGTGTAAACAACATGCTCACTTTCTCGCATTATTTCTTGTAAGAAAACGACATATGAACTCATATTGACGTCATAAAGCCAGCCATGGACTTCTACATCTTATGCATTTGGTTATAAACTAACAATGGTGTTTAGTAGGCCTCTAGCTATCTCGCCAAGGGATGGAAAAAAAATATGAAATTAAATTCACACCTATCGGCAAACCTTGGCCAAAGTTGCATATGAGTCATAGTTGTTCTAGATGGTGGTTATTAGGGCATAAATATGCAATAATTGTTGTTATTAAAGTAAAAGAGTGCAGTCAAACATCTTAGCCGATTTAACAGAACCTAAAAGTTGATATTCAGTAGGCGCGTACACGTGTGTTTTAATTCATCAACACCTTAGTAAATACCATTTAAATGAGGCTATAGTAACTTCCTAAAGCAAGACAATTTGAAAACTGCTTTTATCGGTAACTAATTGTCTTCGATTGGAAGTTTAACAGCCCGGTTTCGTTGAATGTAAAAAAGGCAGGAAAAATAAACAGAAAATGACTTTCGAACCAGCCTCTAATAGAGACGACATTCTACACTTTTTTATTCCAGAAAAATAAATCTATTCAGACCATAAATCTCAGTGGCCAGATTAGATCTCGTTCATACATCTCAATTTTACAATAAATTTATTAGTTCGACTGTACGGCGTGTCGCGCGGCATATTTATTGGGCAGACTGTACCTAAATACATCGTTATACGAGATAATAGTTACCGAATGTATTGAGTAACGGGATTTTTTTTTAATATTTATTACCATTGTTTGTTTGTGAAGCGCGAAATGAAATAAAGCGAGAGGGTTCTTTTGATTAAATAGATGCAAAAAAATTTTTGTTAAAAGGAAAATATGATTTTATACTTGCTATAACAAATTTTATAGCAATCAAAATGTCAATGACGTCTAATATTTATTTGAAGATGTGTTTAATGTTTGGTTGGATAGCTACTGGTATTTAATGATTTTACGTTTAATGAATGAATAATTGTTCTGGGTGTTAAAATTTTGCAAGAATTATTTTCATACACGAAAGATGTATAATATATGTATAAAATATTAATAGTTTACACTAATTGCTAATTCATAAATGGAATCAAAAGATTCCAAATCTTGTGTTTGACTGCAGGCCCTGTTGACCAAAGATTGGAGGAGATAAAAAATGCGAAGCTTCTTTGTACCGTGACATCTGGAACAGCTTAAAGCTCCTTTGCATATTCTCTAGTTATTAGATGTGGGTAAGTCGACTTAGATTAACAAAAGAATAAAAATATAATAATCTTCTCCAACCGCTCAGCATCCCGTCTCTTCTTTGTCGACTTTTGTAAATACTAGAAGAATAATTTGCGGACCGGACAGCTCATAAATCATCATCATCTGTTATATCTACATCTGTTATATCATCGTAAGCGATAGAGTTAACTTATTTATCAAATTAAAATACAAAAAAAATATATATATTTAGTGAAAACTTTATAAGAGTATTACAATATGAGAGTATTGCAATGTTCATCACTATTATAACAACTACAATTGTGACGTATTGTAATCGTTATTAGACGCGTCAGTCGACAGAGCATGAAATAGCTCGTAACATTATATGAAATGCCTACTATGACGTAAATAATAAACGGAAGAACCGTTCGGGGAAATTCGACACTGTCCACTGGGAACCCTAAATTTCCTCATGTTGAATTAATACGTTCCGAGTCAGATATCGTTTGTACGTACTACATTTAGGGCCTGTTAATCCGATACCGTGATACTTTAAGGAGCTCGCCGCGATTTATGTCGAACGGCCCGCTTGACTTACGCCCTTTTGGAGTCGCGGCGCCGCGGCCAAATGGGAGCGGTTCGACGACCTGCGCGACTCTATGGTGTAGAAAAATGTCGCCAATTCAGTCGATGATGTTATGTCAGCCGACGGTGACAGCGCGGACTTCGTACACATCGCTTCCTGTGCGCGCGAGCGGTGTGATGAATTCAAATGCAAAACCGGCAATGTAGGCTTCGCGATTTGATAACACCGTGGCTGTTGCCAGGGGGCCGCTCGGAAAACCGCGCACGTAGCATCTAGACGGCTGGTGGGTAGCCTAAGGCCCCGATTGGTGGGATTATTGTTGTAATGGAACGACAATTTTTTCGGTCACGCTCACCAAACTGTTACCAAACTCCCTCACGGCTGTGCTCGCGTGTTAACGGTTAGGATATTGTTGTAAGGCGGAGAAGGGAGCGACCGCAAGATATTTTTTTCAATTGTTTCTACGATTCACGATAAATTAGGTAAACGGGTGAACAATAGCGACTTACCTCCATTGTGTGTAATCCCCCAAAATAGAGATTAAACGCCTCCCGGTGACAAAATCGGACTTAGATGTCTCTGTTGTGAGCATTAACGGGAACTCGTGTTTCATTCATGAGCGGAGGATTTGCGTGAGAAACGCTAATCGTTGTGTTCTATGATTCGTTTAGAAATAATCGTTGCTAATTGTGGTGCTTTTTGTTCATGATCGATACGATACGGTACATTCAGGTAATAGAGACATTTCTCTAAAATAAAAACTGATTTACTGAACCGATTGAATACAGTGTCTACAAGAGAGCAGTTAACTAATGTCTCTTAAAATATAAATAATTAACATATTCTACTGTAACTTGAGACGTAGTTACGATAACAATGATAATACGTACGTACAGACGATGCGGCCGTACAGTAAAAGGGAGACCAGATTTGTAAACTGAGGTCATAAGTTCAGATTTAGTGAATTCAGTAATGGCGAAGTGATGAAGTATGACACTTCACATTTTTTTTCATTCACACATCAGTAATCGTAATTAAAAAAAAAACAGCTGAGATAACTGGGACGAGTAATATTTTTTTAATTTTATTAGTTCTCGTTTACATTTTTTATCATATCTTTTGCTTATGCTTATATATAATTGTTGATGTAGTAAAATTTAGAGCCATTTGCAAGTTATGATAATAAATATTATTGGCAGATAGAATGTGAATGGTGGGAAGTCAATAAACATAAAAAAGGCTGTTGGTATTATTTTAAAAATGTTGTAATTTTGTTGGTTTCTTTGTAGATTACGAAATTAAAGTAATATAGGTTTCCAAAAGTTAACGTTAAGGATGCCAGCAAAATGATGACCAACAGCTGTCCATCTATACTTGCAAATTTTATTCAAGTCTGCAGTTGGATTTTACAATTAAAACATTTCAAACTTAACTACCGGTGACCCGATGCAATAAGACCTTTGGCGTCACATCAATTCGATACCTTAGTTGAATACGAATCAATAACATAAATTCCCTCCGGACCCTAAAGCGTCGGACACAGTTTAACAGCCTTGACCATTCCGCTCGACGGAAATAACTCTACGACAGAGCTGAAAACTAATTGCACCGCTATCCGTAGCTGAACCGGCGACCCCGCATTAGGACCGCGCCTCGCATCCCGACGTCCGCCTCTATTCTCATCCGTGTAGGGTGAATCCAGAGTTATTACGCCATTATGATTAAACGCGCAAATCCCCCGTCCGTTAGTGCTAAATTATTCATTTAGATAATGGGGAACCGTTAGTGTTATTCAATTTCGCGCGTGCAACCGCCTGGAATTTCCCCTGAGCGCGGCTACAAACGGGCGATTTTTTCTTATTCGTTCTAATCAAATTATTACTTATATAAATATTAATACCGCAAAAGGTGGTATCTACTTGTTTGTGTGTTGTCGAATTATGGCACTACTAAACTATGTAAGTAACTGTGAAGTTTCCTTAAGTGAGATGTTCTAAAAAGAAATTAAGGAATACTATTTATTGTCCTTTCCCTTAAAAATCTTTATTCAATGAAACCGTTCAGAATCGTTTTAAACGAAGTGAATTTTTGTTTTTTAATATAAAAAATAATGATAACTCAAATGGTATGTTTAAAGTCTTTAGCAGCTTCATTTTTAACGATGCCACCACACGATTTTGATAAAGAAAATCGTTATAACTTTTTTATTGCGTCAATCAATGCGTTTCTAATAGTTTCATCTTCGAGGGAGCTTTATTTTCTAAGGAGAACTTTATGTTGTTCTGTAATAAAATAGAGCCTTCCGTTTTTAACATTTATGTAATAAGATTTTTAAAAAAGTTTAGTAGTGTGATGATAAAATCGTGCGCCTGATGGTAAACTTGACGTAATCAAACATAATGTAATCAATTAATAATAGTGTGCGAGTTAAAGGCAGCTTGGGTCTGCGCTATGTCCATTATCTAGAATTGTCATATTATCTCCACAGCTGAAGGGAAATATTTATATCAAATCAAATCAAATCATGTTTATTCAAATAGGCCTTTACAAGCACTTTTGAATCGTCATTTTTACATTTTGTTCG
>DWHO01004136.1:0-11320 GCA_018247575.1 Eurytides lysithous rurik
TTTCTCGCCGGCTCTTCTCAGCAGAACTGCATTCCGAGCCGGTGGTAGCTTCCTCACGAACTGAGATGTAAAATTGAAGATTCATAAGTGCTTGTAAAGGCCTATTTGAATAAAAATATTTTGATTTGATTTGATGACCTTCGGTATACATTAACATGTTAATTACATTTTCAACTTATCTATCAGTAGCTAGTAATAATATCAAATATCATGGGACATCATCATCACACATTGCCATCTGATACCAAACTAGGCAGAGCCTGTATAGTACAGGTAATCAGACAACTGATATACATACTTATATATTTTTAAATACATACTTATATAGATAATTAACACCCAGACACATAAATATCTATGCTCATCACACAAATATTTTGTCCTGGGTGGGAATCGAACCCACAACCTTTGGCTCTGCAGTCAGAAGCACTAACCACTGCACCAACGGGCCAATGAAACCAAAAAGTAGTGGAGTAAAAACTCATCTAATACTTAAAAGCGATTTACAATGACTATTTACTTCATTTATGGACTTATACGATCCAAAGATTGGTAATATGAAATGTCGATTTTTAAATTCTATCGACATTTTATCCTAAATAAAAATTTTCGAAGCCATCAGCCGTCACATACTGCATTCCGGTTTGTAGAGCTATACTTCTCTTCCTCACTTTTATTTTACCGCGCACATATGAGCAGAGTTTTATACTGGTGCTGTTCAAATTACTTTACAATACTGTTCAAATTGTCGTTTAGCACTAAGCGCACAACTTGTTTGTGTCGTTAATAGCTTACATAAAAACATCGCATATACTTAAACTGCCTCATGTTAATTGATTATCATCTAGTGAGAACTTCAACTTAACGGTGATAGAGCCACGCAGCTGCACCCGCTGCTTAATGGGCCGGCTCGAACCGGATATATACCACGACCTTACAGTAAATCGGCGTAAATTGGAAGTATTTTTGCTTCTGTATTTCGGCCGGTGAGTAATGTGGCCGGTGGCCCATCCCCTTGTCTTCCCCTGTCTCACATTCCTCTACCCACCTCTTTCTCTATCCCCTCTATTACTCCCTCCATCCTCTTCCCGGGAGGGAGAGGGATCTCACTCCTCCAAAAAATCCCCACCATAAAGGCTGGCAACGCATTTGTTAGTTCTGCAATGCTGCAAAGATCCGTGGGCGGTGGTGATCACTTACCATCAGGTGAGCCACTTGCTCGTTTGTCAGCCAACACCGTAAAACAAAAAAACCTACAGGTTCGCAATCGATAACCTTTTAAAGAAATAAGTCTTAATCAACCTAACTCAACTTTAACTGTAATATATTACACAGAAGTTGCTAATGAGATGAATTTTTTTTTAATCATGCATTCATATTCGTAATGAAATTTGAATACATAAACAAAAGCATGCTCTTAATCAATTAACGCCGATCTTTTATCATGCGCAAACTGTGCAATGGATTAGGTAAAATATTTTAACGCCTGCCATTCATTTCCGAAATAATTAATTGCCGAACCACTTTCGAACTAAATCCCCGACTAGTAATACCGTCGAAAACAAAACGTCCAAATTGGCCTACGATTATTCTGGTGACGGCGTATCGTTGACATCGCAGGTGGCGCCCCGTGGCGTGCTAAATTAAATGACAAATTATTTTCCCACGCAGCCTGCGCCCTTGCTATTAATATGCCAGGCCGCACGACCACTGCGATTTGGCTGGCGGCCCCGTGGATTTCAGCGGGGCGGGCGTAACGGCCAAAAACCGATGAATATTTCCTTTTTTTTCAAAAGAACGGCACGAAATTCGTTGCTCATATTCATGTATGAACTCGACCACTTCTCTTATAGCCATGCTTGGGCAAAAAGTACAATCCACTTATGATAAGCACCAAGCAAGCTTGATTCATTATAGACCAACTCTATCAGGGTCAAGAAAGAGCTTGCATCTATGACTTCAGTGATAACAGAAAACTACTATGACGTAAAGCTCAAACTTTTCTATGGATCCTCTTACTCTTAGGCAACTATTTTATTACATATAATAGCCACTGCCCGAAAGGAATATATTATAAAATTTACTAACTAGCTTCTAGATATTTGTACCCAGCCTGATGGATGAAGTATTGTATCTAAACATAATAATTTTTTTAACTTGTATACTTGAAAATGTTGACTGTAACGAACCAACATATATTATTAATAACGAAAGCTCAACACAACGTCGAAACGCAAGCTTTTACCGCTAAAATCAATCTCGCGAAGGTCAAAACGGTCAAGCTTGAATCGCTGCTAATTAATATGCACAAACACGACATCCTATACAAGATCTGTCCGTCTGTCATTAGCATCAACTTGATAAATGAATCAGCTAGACAGTTCCCAGCGTTTTGATCGATGCGCCACATGAATCATATCTTGTGTTATAAGATTTAGTTTCACAGGATTTTGCGGTTAAGATAATGGTGTAGACGTTTTCTTTGTTATTTCTAATAAATCATTGAATTTATTAATATGTCATAATATGAATGTTAATCTAACGCACGGACACGAAGTATTTAACTTTTTCATTAACTTATAAATGGAATACATGAGTGTTAAGAGAAAAATACAAAATATATACTCGATGCGGTTTAAAAAAAATACTTGTAATGGGATTTCGAATTTGTAAAACGGCCTCATCGGCACTCAAAAATTAAGTATACTTAATGATAAGAATGTTCAAGCTAAAGTAACCCTTAAATCTAGAGAGCTATGTTTCGATTTCATTTTTACAACAGATTTAATAAGAATATCGCAAAATGTCACGTCTACTTTTAGTTCAAGCCGCAATAAAAATATAATAAAAACCAACAGTTGTCGATGTAAAAGTACTATAAAGCTTTTAATTTAAAGTTGACTGACGCCTTTGAAGTATGCGGATATGGTATCACAGATTTATTTTTTACTGAGCTTATTTTGAGTTTTATCAACTGTTGTTTTTTTTTTATATATATTATCACTTTACCTACGTATAGTGTAAATAGTAAGATTGCTTTTTCTCTATACTAAGTTAATACCATATTTTTATAAATACCCATGCATCCTTATATCTTATTGTTATTTTGTGTGTGAGAAACCGAAAGGGACTTCGCTTGCATGTCAATGTTGAAATCTTCTTTATATATAAAAGAAAGTCGTGTTAGTTACACTATTTATAACTCAAGAACGGCTGAACCGAAATGGCTGAAAATTGGTGGGGAGGTAGCTTAGAACCAGGAGACGGACATAGGATACTTTTTATCCCGTTCGACCGCGATCCCGTGTGACGTGACATAAAACGTCAAAGAGAATACAAGTCAATATAAAACGTGGTATAACAAAATCGCACCTGACATGGAATAACAAAATGCAAATGCCAGCTGAACGTAAATTAGACAATTATAAATTTTGTCAGAAATCGATAATCATCTTATTTATTGCCTCCATGCGTCAGATGGGCATGCAAAAAGCCAGTCCAGCTTCTTATCGACGTCATCTAGCGGTGGCTTGGAGAAGTCGTTATTAAGAGGTATTTTAATGTCACTACCTCTGCACCTGATCTCTCTCTTCGGTTGTGTCGGTTATTCACCCCATTGGGCTAGGAGAGTAAAAAAAGATAAGTGCACCTATGTCTGACAAACTATAATATATACTGTGGCAAACGCTTGTGCATTGTAATATATCCGAAATCAGTCGGGAGGACATCATTATCATTCATAGATTCATATGTGTATATTTCGTATAAATATTGACACACGTGAAATGAGCAATTATTTGAAAAGTTTTTTTTTTTTTAACAAGTGCACAATTTGTTTTTTTTTGGTTATTTCCGTCGTTGTAGTTTCATCGTGTGTACTTTAATCCTTTTGCTGAACGTTTGACGCAGATGATAAGCTATTGTCTTCAGCGTCGCAGGTCGTGGGTTCGATTCCCGCCCGGGGCAAATATTTGTACGAACTACAGATATCTGTTTCGAATCTGGATATTTGTCCGCGTAAAATTTATGTATGTAAAACGCCCTTATAACACAAGATATTTCTATCTTACAATAGGGGCAGCGTTTTTTAAGGAAAACAGAATCGTAATCGTATATAGGTTATCGCCTTGTCTTTCGAGCAAGTATACCATTTATAATATATGTGCCGTCCAGCGATATGAAGTCGTTTGTTTTAGCGAAATTCCGGGCCAAGACAACAATTTTTTTTTACTTCTTAAGAATAATATTATCATATTTTTGCGAGATGATATCGTGTGGTCTTCAATTCTTCTCATGTTTCCTGTACATTTTAATAGAATACTTTTTACCCACTCGAATTCTGAGTTTATCAAAAGCAAAAATGTAAAAAGTTACCAACCGTCAACCCAAAGCATTTGTTATCGAATGCCAGCAGTGTAAGTAATCGGCAAAAATATGACGGGCTCTGGTCAAACTAAGTCGCATCAAGAAATAGTACTAACTGATGATTGTAAGGTGACTTACTCTAGTTAAGTCATGAATCCGTGCACTTAGATGCGCCTGATAATTTAAGTAAATGCATACTTTCTGCACTTCTATTATATGTCAAACTAATTTTGCACAATTTGTTTTACATGATAAAACTTTTAAAACGTCTACTAGGAGCCGAGAACCGGAAAGAGAGGTGTGACAATAGACTTGTGTCGAATAACTATTAATCCTTCCAACACACGCAGTAAAAGATTTTATATTAACATCTAATAATAAAAAATAATCTCTTAATACCATCAAATATTCCTTCCTTCGTTAGTTATAATCCAATTTTTAATGCCCACACAGCCGTTCGACTATTTAAAAAGCTTTTACGAGTAGGCGAGAGTAATTTTCCACTTAACCATTGGTAACACTGTGCAATTAGAAAGTAAGCGAGCCCATAAGGCCAAACTCCGTGATGCCGGGACCCCTTGGGACCCCTGGCAGTGGAATTAAAAATATTTTATAGCAGGTGATTATGATTGATTCGACTCGACTCACACTTCGCCCGCGCTTGGGATATTAATTAAGAAACTAATGGGGAAAGGGCAAAAAAAAGATGGTGGCACAGACAAGCGATGACCTTTAGGAGCGTTAGCAGAAAAAATTCAATATATCAAATAAACTTAAAAGGTTTTTAATTTTGTCTGTCTTTTAATCTTTATCGACACACATTTGCACAATATACGCGATTGTAATATTTGAGCCGTTTTACGTTCATTTAAAAGTCGAATGGCGCTGTGTTTGGGTTCGCTTAACAAGCGGCTGATATCGCAGAGCCGCCTAAATTGGACCCGAATATATTAATAATTTTAACAATTCGAATGTGCGCCAAATGTTTGTTATTTCTTTAAATCGGATATCTGGCTGGTTCGCGGCAGTTCTCATCTACTGTTTGAAAAATAATACATAGTTAAAATGAAATTTACGGTTTACCTGAAGGTGAAACAGGACCTCAAGTCATGGACACAGCCGAGGGATGTTGCAGATTTTTGCGGTCCCGCGAGAGGAGGACCACGTGTTAATAGTCAATTGTAAAATATCTTCTTCGCAAAGGGGTTCTGTAAGGTCGTCCCAGGAGCTGTCTATGCAATAGATATCTATTCTTACAACAAAATTCTGTTCTATATACTGCGCATGTCCGTTTCTGAACTTCATTCTCCATTATTGTACTAAAATAAATGAATTATGTTTAATAAGCGCATGTTTAATACTATTTTAATCTCCTTGATCTTTATCAACACATATTTGCACAACTTGGCTGATCTCTTGCAGATCGGACGACATTGCCGGAATCGGTCGGGAGGACATTATTATAATACGATTTTATAGTTATCTTATTTTATACACCAATTTTATTTATCACGTATCTAACTTTAACCTGCTGTCTGTACAAAATGGACCATAAGGCAACGTTCACATCACGTTATGACATGGGCGTTATCTCATTAACGATCTGGGAACGTCAAACGTAACACTATCGAGCGAGCGCAAGGAGCGGACATCAGATATCTAACAATGGATGCAAAGCCCATTCACGGTCAGCACTCGACTGCTGTAGCGTCCGTGGCTGGCTTTATTTAATTGTGCAACACTGAACTCCGTTCGAGTACTTTGTTGTTTGTCAAAAACTGAATTGTCATTACTTATAAATATGGCAAACGACCGAACTCAGAAAGGGTACAGTGACATTTAATAAATTCGTGCGATGCTCGGGCTTAAAGGTCTCTAAAGGAAATGCAGGTGAATTTCATTTTAGTTAATCTAATTCAGGACTTTGACACTCAGGAAGAGTGTTCAATCCCAGTGCCAATATTTTTAGAATGCCCTAAAAAAATTTAGAATGCTTACCATATAGCAATTGACTACAGCTAAGTTTAATTTATTTCTAAAAATCTTTGAGAGTTTTTTTTCTAAGAGTTTCTGAACGGCTCTGCCTGCAGAACTACTTTCCGAGCCGCTGGTAGGTTCTTCACGAACAAACTTCAATAATGACGATTAAAAGTGCTTTTAAAGGTCCATTTGAATAAACACATTTTGATTTGAAATAATTTCTGACTAAACTGTTAGGAAGTGCGAAATTAGCATGTGGACAAAGACTCGATCTCAGCTTACGTTTCCAGTACAAACTGTGGATGTTTTGTAACGTAGTGAAATGCGCGTATTATTCGAATACAACTTGAACTTAATGTATTTCCAAGCGATTGAGCAGAACAATACTTGTAACTTATTGACTGCCTTAATCATTGTCTACCCGAATGACTAACGAGCTGGGGCTATTTTCGGTGCAACATTTCGACTCGAAGTGGACCCGCGGGGCGATGACGATTTCTTATTGCCCCAACTTTCGTTACTTCCTTTTGTCTAAGTCGCATTTGTCTCGTTCAGTTCGTGAATTTAAATTACGCATTACCATTCATTTACATCGCATGATTCATCTCGCCTGAAAGTTTACGAATTAAAACTGGAATAAACTTCCGATCGCTTTGCGTAATTCACCAATTTTCTTTGATTGCCATTTTTATCGTGGTTTCTGTTTCTATTTTTTTTTGCAATGAACCTCTTAAATACTTCCTTAATTATTTCCATCAGGTAAGCCGCTTGCTCCTTTGCCTCCTAATCCCGATATATATTATGATATAATTTTAAACGATTTACTAAACAATTTATGACTGCCAGTAAAATAGAAATTACTTTTGTATTACCTTTTTTATATCTAGTAAAAAGGTTTGTTTGTACCGGCTTTACAAAGAGATAAATATGTCATACATTAAATTTAAAGGAGAACATCGCTTTTCGAATAACTAGCACATTAAAGTGAAATAGTTGAAACTGCCACTTCTAAAGGCGACCATGTGCAACATGAAATTTAGGAGATTAATTTTAAGATGTTCATTTACACTCCTTTTTTAATATGACTGTAAGTTTTGTCACAATCGTCCACATATACACATGTATATGTATGTATCACATTTTACTGAACAAATTCTTTACTTGAACATCTACTATATTATATTTTTATGGAATTTTTGAAAGAGGGAAGGGAGAG
The DNA here is from genome assembly GCA_018247575.1 of Eurytides lysithous rurik. NCBI lineage: Eukaryota > Metazoa > Arthropoda > Insecta > Lepidoptera > Papilionidae > Eurytides > Eurytides lysithous. Next base: position 7,562 of record DWHO01004136.1, read on the forward strand.
AGGGAGCGGAAGGGGTGGGAATGGAGGAAGAGATAGTGAAGGGAGTGAGAGAGGGAGGAAGGGGAAGGGAAGAGAGTGGGCCACCGGCCACCTCACTCGCCCGACGAAATGTGAAAGCAAAAACACTTCCACTTTACGCCGATTTTCTGTGAGGTCATGGTACTTATCCGATCCGAGCCGGCCCATTCGGCAGAGGGAGCAGCTGTGTGGCTCTACCACCATATTTGTGTATCGCAGTCTACGGGAAATTAATTCGATTACATTAACTTCGATATATATGCTTCATAATTACTCTAGTTATATCAATGGGCAGTGTGACCCTATAAAACAAAGTGTGCATGTAAAAGCCCTGTCTAAAAAGCGCCAGCACTGCATATTAAGCATTTCTTCCCACTCACTTTGTCACTTGCAAAGTTTCCCCTGACGTGTCTAAATCTATCTCAATTAGTGAAATAAGTTCTAATAGTGACTCGGCGTAATTTAACGTCGGTTTTTGCGGGGTCGGTCTGACAAGTGGCGTCTCCAATTAACTTCGTATTAGTTTGACACACTAATGATATTTTAAATGAAAACACTCGAGAAGTGGTTGTAGAGTTGGCAAAAAAAGACTTCGATAAGTATCAGCTAAAGCGCAACTACTAGATTGCAGGAAGTAAGTGAAAGTACTAAAAAGAGAATGGTTTTTAATATTTGATTACCCGTTACCGCGGTTATTTAATTGTTGGCTTCGGCATGACGGGTCGTGGGTTTGATTCCCAACCAGGGCATATATTTGTATGACCAACAGAAAACTGTACCACTGTATGCCATATGTAACGATTAAATTTTAATTATATTTTTTTGTTTCAGGTACCGTTCCCAGTTAGCTGAAGTAAAGGAATTTGAAACGCTTGGAAAACTGTATTTGTAAAGGTATTTACATGCGTTTATCATTTGAACACGATTATATTGTCCAAATAAAAAACATTTAAATCTTAACTAATATGAAAATGACAATCCATGATAGTAAAACTCTTTCATAGATACATAGTATCTGTTCTTACTCTCATGTGGTAAAGTTACTTTTTTACAATAACTAAGGCAACTGCTGTCGTATTGACATTCAGTAGAAAAATGTTTTGCGTGTTCAAGCATACTTCATGATATGCTTACGGTACAAGAGATGCGATCTCGAAAATTTCAGCCGCCACTCGCCTTGCAGTTTTTGCCGCTTTCGTTAGATCTCGAGTAATTACTGAAACGCCATGATGGAAGAGCGGAAGATTCGTTAATTATATTTCTACCTTGTCTACCGTTTACTCAGCTACGAACTTATTTTTAGCGGCACAATTGTAACTGAATTGCTACACGGATGATCGCTTATTTCATTTTCATTGTTTTATCAGTTATAATTCTGCAATAAAAATAAACTTTACGCTCTCGAGCGAAAACCTGATACACAATTTTTTTAAATGCACAGAGATATATGTTGTTGTTTTAAAATCAAGACAATTTTAAAATACTTTCTTTTGTTAAGAATACATCTGTTTTTATATCATTTTATGCTTGTATTTATAATATTATGTCATTTATTGCATCGGTATTCAAGTAGTTAAGTGAATGCAAAATGCAAAAAATCTACAAAAGCACATTCATTTGGGAACTGATTCTGTTTTCCTTACCTGTTTTTGTTTTTAAACGCTGCCCTTATTGTGAGATAAGGTAATAATATATTATCTTGTGTTATAAGAGCCTTTCACATAGACAAATTCCACGTGGACAAACGCGTAGATCCAAAACAATTACCTGCATTTCGTACCAATACTTGCCCCGGGTGGGAATCTAACCCACGACCTGTGACGCCGAAGTCAATAGCCAAACGATCGTAATTTTTGCTAATTCCACACATTTAATACCCTTTACACTTTATTGTAACTTTATCTTTAAGTGTCTTTTCTATCTGTATCCTTTAAGGCAACGCATTTGCTAGTTCTTTTGTAAATTTCCATGGGTGGTGGTGGTCGCTTACCATCGGGTGCACCTATTGCTCGTTAGTCAAACTATTCCATAAAAAAGAAGCCATAATTCTGGTAATTTTGATTAAGCATACAAATATATAACTCCTTGATGGCCACACTTCATGACTTTTATTAAATTGAATGATAATGAAATAGTCGGTTTGTTATCTTCGTTCACGTAACAACGGCAGCGAAAGTCAAATTCAAAGTCGAAGTCAAAGTCTTTTTGAGTCCCGGAAAATCTAAAAACGCAAAACTTATCTAACGAGCGAAGCTGCTAGCGATACGCCGCAAGGAGAAATTTGTAAAAAAAATACAAAGCGTGATCGACGCAATAACGAAAATTCATTCAACCTTAATACAATTCCCTTTTAGAAGACGAACGACGCATAAAATTCATACAATGACAACAATTTTTAAAGGAGATCATCGCTTTGCCGTTGGATGAATAGATCGGTACACCGGAAGTATTTGAGGGCTACCGAAAATTTTGCGATATGCTTTTGGCGATATTTCACATTTATCGCATTTTTAATTTTTTAATCGTAAAACTAAGGCTTCTGTGATGACGGACATTCCTCGTTATAAGCAATGGTTTTCGCAGATTATTTAATATGATTAAGACCAGCACTACTATATTAATTATATTTTTGTAACATTGATCAACTCTTTAAAAATGATTAAAATGTAATCATTTTCAACATATTACGAATTATAATATTTTATATTTTTCTCTTATTACCAAACGTTTAAAAAAGCATTTTTTTCGAGCGTCTATACGAATATTTTATCAACAACATTTGACAACCCTAACAGCGTATTGATTGCAGACAAAGGTTTTTGTTCGAGTACTTCTTGAGGGACCATGTTCGAACCCTTTGTCCTATATATTAATAAACTGTGCGACATTTCTTAGTTGTTACACGGTGCTTATACAAATAAAACCACACTTAAAGCACTATCGCACTTTCAACTTTACGACTACGCGATAGAGTTGAATTTTTATTGACTTCTGGGTGAACTTGAATGTAATCCGATTAGACCTGATTATTTTTTTACATTTCAAGGACATCCTGAGGTTCCGAGAGCACGTAGTCGACTATTGTTCGTCAACGGGAGTGATACATGGCGATGGCCTTTGTCATTTTTTCTAGCTTAAGGTTATAAGGATGGGGAAATAATTTAGAAAGAGGGCAACTAAAGATATTTTATTTTTGGAGACGACAGTATTAGGTATACGGATGTAGTTCTACTTGAGTGAGGGTATGAGACGTTATATTCCCATATGCTTTCATTAAGGAGGCATTAAATTCAGCTCTCGATTTGAAAATGCTACAGCAAACGCCCCTTATCAAGCTAGGTAATGAATTGAGTACAGTATGTCAAAATGTTATTTTTATTTATGTCTCCTCTCTTCCGATACTATAGATACTCGATGCTAATTACCTTAAACAATTTTTTACATATCAGAATGCGCTTTTAGGATCCTTTGTGGTTCTTAAAGTATTATAAAGCGATAAAGGTTCTGTTTATAATAAAAAAAAACACGTCATCCATTGTCAATTCATGAATCTATCGAATAGAGCTTGAGACAATATACGAGCTTGTTTGTGTACATGCGATTTTGATTTAGTGTTAGTTTGTTTATTTTTCTGTTTTCTAAGAATTTTTTTTTATTATTATTACGGTATTGAAGCACATAGCCGTGATAGCTAAGTGTCCGGGCGCTCGCTTTTAATTCAATATACTCGAGCAACTTGAG
>DWHO01004137.1:0-11319 GCA_018247575.1 Eurytides lysithous rurik
TCCTGGCTGAGCGCCGAGCGCGCGCCCGAGCTGGATTTCGGCGCCGTGTACTGCGCGCGCGTGCTGGAGCTGCGCGACTCGGGCGTGCTGCTGCAGCTGCACCCCGCGCTGCCGCCCGCGCTGCTGCACAACTCGCAGCTCGACCACCGCAAGGTGATAATAGTCCCACGACCCCACAGGAACTCAAAGGGAATATAGGGTGGGGAGATTGGATGGAGCCGGGCGAAACGTCGAAGCACAAACACATCTTTGCCGATTTTCCGTGGGGTCGTGGTCGGCCGGCCCATTCAACTGCTTCGTGGCTTTACGACCCTACTTGAAGGAACATTAGACCAAATAAACCATATCTTCCACACATACGATAAATTGGTTTCTGAAACTGTTTTCTAATTAGTCTCCGGTGTAACGGTGCCCTAACCGGTTATTATCTGATCGGTGCGAATGGTAGTCTATACGAGAATTACATCATTGTCGATAAATGTGTTTAAATGTGGAAACTGGCAATACCAATATGTTAATAATTTCTTTGCTCTATGCAGATCCAGCACCCGTCGGTGTTGGGGCTGGAGGTGGGCTCCGAGCTGCAGGTGAAGTACTTCGGGCGGGACCCGGTGTCGGGGCAGATGCGGCTCTCGCGGAAGGTGCTCCTGTCGCCGCCCCCCGCCCTGCCGCGCAAGCTCGACAAGAGCTAGCCGATCGCACACCGACTCCTCGGGCTGCTCATCTTCATCTCATCCAAATAATCCTTGTATCACCGAAATACGATTGGTCATAATACCGAAATAAATTTATACAGTTTTGTCTGCTTTGTTCAGAGCCCCACTTTGTTACGCCTAAATATGATGCCACTTTACGAGCGCACGATAATATTTTAGCCGATAATCCCTCTATCTATATACGCCAGCTTGACAAAAACAAGCAATCTTTACACTTCTGTTTCCAGTAGTAAATAATTCCAATATAATATATATTAATTACAATGAAAATAAATATTTACCATATGCCTTGTATTTATGTATATACTACACATTATTACAAATCAGGTTTTGTTTTATTTTTAAATTTCTCTTTTAATTCGAGTTTTATTTCATTTAAATAAACGGTAATTTTTAAAAATACTATATTTATCTAAATATAGAACAGTATTTATTCAACATGGCGAAGAATGCTAAAATTTTAATTTGATGTGTATATACATTTTAAATTTATTTCTATATGGTGATTTGCATATGCAATACACATTAAAAATATTTAAAAGAAATAATCTTAATGGGTCACCGTTGACAAGGGCTATAGTCAATAAAACCTTTTTAACGGAGCTGTAGACAGCCGTGTTAAATAGCGAAAGCTAAATTCACAACTCTAGGATACATTTGAGGTTTAATTAACAATTATTATAACAGTTGTAACGAAAAATAAAGCTAAAACTAAAGCAAAATATCTCTGAGGGTTCATTGATACCTGTTCTTAAATTGCGATAATTCCGTTGAAATTTAACATCTAACACAGTTTGCAGGACTGAAAACTTTAAAGGTTAAACGACGACAGCATATATCTTTCTTTACCTCGTTACGGGTTAAAATCTAACTAGTTAGATACTTAAAAGGTTAGTTCAGTTAAGTATAAAGTTAAATTAACTATGATAAAGTACTACGCCGTCGTTACACACCGCCGGTACCTAAACTTTATTCTAATATGCACCGAGTAATTGTTCATTTCCTTTGATACGTTGCGTGTGTTCCATGATGAGCATTTATTGTTCATTGTTAGCGTGAGAGGTGATTGTTCCAAAAGGGCCAAAAATAAAACGAGGAGTGATTTGAAAATTTTATTGAAAGAAATAATCTGTACAATCTAAGAAAAATATCGTATCACAAAAGGACGTTCTGTCGAAGGCACTACAGTACATCGCCCACCGTGGGATCTGTGTATATAATGTTTTTGTGAGAATTTTCTGGGTACCATACAGTGAACAAACTTGACTATTATTTATGCCGTGCAGTTCCCAGAAAATGTTCACTCCCGGCGGACGTCTTAACTTCTATCAACAAAGTGATTGTCAAAAAATAAAGGAATCAATAACAATACTCTTATCCCGGTCGCGCCCCGGGCCACTCGACCGCTCCCCGAGTGCGCCCAAGGTGCGGCCGTCTCTAATAAACGATTAAATAATTAAAAAAATATCATTACAAAACATAATAATTAACATGTCAAAATCCAAATTATTTCCTTCTAATACTTGCAGTCTTTGATTTCGTTGTGACTACCAGCATTAAACCATTAGCTACGCATTAATAACTATGTACAATATTCGATGCGGAAGTATATACGAAGCGATTCGAATAGGAACGCTCTGCGCAGAGCGGAGCGGCGTGGCGCGGGACGTGCGCCTCCTGCGGCGGTCGAGAGCCGACTACGGGTCGGGGCGGCCGAAGGCGCGACTACCCGCCGCGGGCCGACGACAAGCGGGCTTGGCGAACAATAAATTAGGCAAGTATACACATGTAGAGCGCCAAGCCACCGACGCGGCGCTGCGCCTTCGGGCCGCAACTGGCAAGTTGTCGGGGGAGATTTCTACACAAACACTGCTGGCACAACTAGTGATGCAGTTCTCGTATTATACAACTGAATAAAGTAGTTGAGATCATTCTGACTAAGGTCGCCGACGCCATCGCCACCGTATAAGCTTAACGTAAGAGCCATGTGCAAACACCACTACATTGAACATAAAAAGCCGTAAATAATAATTAAGAATGTCATACACGATCATATACAAGACAAATATATAATTATGTCCCTCGCGTTATGAAGCAAAATGGCGTAGACTTTATAGCGCTCAGGTACATTCTAGACGTGAATGTGTTGTTCGTCGCTGATTTTGCAAAATCAAAACTCACAGTTGGGAGGAAGGACAAATTTTCCTCCAACGTCATTCGATCCATAAAACAATTACTGCGATAATTGATCGTCTTCTGTAATCCTTCACGGAACACGACTATTTTCGATTTTCGTACTACGTAATCTAAAATCACCATTAGCTAATAATTTAGAGAGGCGCTGTTAGTTAGTCTTATCTTTAATCGTTGGCAAGAATTTCTGAATGTTAATCGACTTTAGCCTCAAATTGCATCAATACCCTCAATCGTCACACAAAAATAGGAAATGCACGTTTATTGGACTTCTGAGTATTTTTAACTTTCGAGTCATTTCGTTATTCCTATAGTTTACAATCGATCTACGTCTGAAGGAACGCACATTTCGATTTTCTATTGTAAATAATCACCTTTCTATTTGTCGTCGGGTAACATATCATTTTCGTGTAAATATAATATATTAATAATTTATCTTATCGTAATCGTTTAAAGGCACGAAATATAGAAAATATAAATAGGTTTACATAAACCATTGAAAGCAAACAAAGCGCGTGGACGTTGCCGGGGCGGGAGGAGCGACACGCGACCGCCTCTCGCTTCGCAAACGCCCTCCGCTCGGCCGAATTCTCAGACAATAGTCGACTGCCGATCGCTACACCGCGTAGGACCCTGGCAGCTGAATACGACCGTCTCGGAAGCGGCGGTCCCCGAAGCGGCCTCGCGTCCTTGCCTTGGACCTTGTCCCCTCTCAGTTGCTGAGTCCGAAGAGTTTGAGGGCGTTGAAGGCGGTGGCCAGCGCCACGTCCTGGGGGCTGCGGCCCATGAAGCCGGCGGCCAGCTCCACGATGGCCGGCAGAGCGCAAGGTTCGTTCCGTTGGAACGTGCAGTAACGGTTCACGAAGTTCATCGATCTGACACGCGCCCCAGACAAATGCGATCAGTTACTATTTATTACTAATAAAATAGAAATTACTTAAATTCTAACAATAACATAAAGCACGACGTGCTCTACGTATATCAGACGATAAAAACATAGAAATGCACAATACAGCAAATCACTGAGTTTATTATTAAAAAAAGATATAACGATATCACTCGTTTACCAACTTTTATATACCATGTTTGTCATTCGACTATTACCAAAGAGCGGACAAAGAACTGAGTATCATCTTTTTAAGGAGGACTCACCTCTCTGTCAACGAGTCCTTGACGTGCAGCGGCAGTTTGGAGGCTCTCATGTTCGGATACATAAAGGGAGAGTCGGTCTCCACCAGCAGCTTGTCCAGGGGCAGGATCCTTTCCGAGAGCAATCGCCTGATGCCCCCATCGGACTTGTCCTTGCAAATGTATCCCGTGATGCCTAAGTAGAAGCCCTTCTCGATGTACCTCAGGCCCTGCTCCACGGTGCCCGTGAACGAATGGATCACCACGGGAGGCAGGCGGCTGGCGAACTCGTCCAAAATCTTTATTAAGTCGTCTTGGGCCTCTTTTTCGTGGACGAACAAAGGTTTCTGCAGTTCGCACGCCATTTCGACCTTAAATGGGGGAAAATTCGGTTACTTATTGTTATACATCATTATTACATTTCTTCTAAGGGAGAGAACCCTTTGGAGCCATAGTCCCTCCGGGTAGGTTATCCACTTCATTGCCAGATATACTACTGTAACTGTGTGTAACTACCCACATGTTATTTTATTTTAAATATTAATAATTTCTTTAAAATGATACAAAGGATTGCCAAGGGCAATAATAATCAACCTACATACCATATTCCAACAATTTGCGTTGGACTGAAGACCTTGTGTTTAATTGATTGAATATTCTAAATGGGTTCCTGGCAATGCACCCGTATCCTATAAGGAGAGCAGCAGTGGACATTGAACGAACAGATTAGCGCCCCGTTCGCACAATGGAGGCGTAATTGGTGACAATGCTACAGGTTACAAGTAATCGGACGAAGGCTCGTGACCTCTTTACTGAATGCCTTGATTAATGTTCAGTTTTCGGACTAAAAAACTTATTTATTGAAACGGTTTCTCACTGTCAAAACACACTAAGATCCCTACAATTAACAATCAATGCAAACTTAACAACATTAATTTATATCTATCGCTGCTGCCAGAACAAACTCTTAAGAACTAACTTGCTCTAAAGGGCAGAGTAATGAAAATCTTACGACATAGCATTGTGCTCGCGTAAGGCTAATGCCATTTTGTGCATCTATGATTCGTACTAATCATAGTAAAGCCTATTGTGCCATGAGCTATTCAGAACCCTACGACCGAGGTTAAGGCGTGAGCCAATTACTTTCTCTCCAGATCGAGACATCGACGCCATCATATGATGCGCGTTCGAACGATCTACACAGAGATTTCATAGTTTTGATAGTGTCAAGTTGATCGACGGATCATTTCTAGTTATGTGACCGCTGTGCCCTGCGCATGTATGTATACATCATATTACGTGGATATATTGCTAATCCTTAAATGAGTCGCTGCGAAATCGATTCTATATCAAAAATAATACTATTACATCACTGTCATCTGTGATCGGCGGAACATCTTTGACAATAGTATCGACTCTTGTTTGTAAGCGGATACATCAAGTTTTAGATATGACGATGAGACCTCGCGTACTCGCGATGATTTATATACAATTAAATTTAATAGACAAAACAGTTAAGATATAACAAAACTAAAGTAATTTCCAAGGTTGTGAAGATTTTATAAATTATTTTAGAACAAGAGTCTTGAGATCGCAGACCGATCCCCTGATAAAACTTAACGCTATAAAACTTCCGCTTAACACCTTAGGGAGTCGGGATAGGCTGACAACCAACGCTGCTTTGAAATACTATCCCGGTGGAGCCGACTCCTTTTGTCTTCATTATAGTTTAGGCATCAGAATCTTGTTCTCTCTTGTTACAGTATAATATAATTGTAATTTTGTGTAATAAGGCAATAAACTGATTTATTATCATTATTATTAAAAACACGACTTATTACCAGATATGTTGAATTCATTCAAACAAAATCTCGCAGCCGCGTGTCGGGCACCAAAAAATCAGATAATCCGATCCAGATAGCCAATCTCGTCGAGTCGGAGATAGAGAGATTGATAGGCCGCGATCGCGTCTAAAAATACACCTGGCTGCAACCGAGAAGTGTCGGGTGTCGCACAAGTAGGCCGTGAAATTTGTGAGCACTGGCGCGAGCCGCCCGCCTCGAGGAATTCAGCCCATTGGACCAATTAGCGCACGTCATCTTCGCTCATGCTAACGCAAGGAAACATTTTTGGGTCCTATATTAGATTAGGTGGAGAATACAAAAACAGGCGAATATATAATATACAAACAAAACAAAACGGACAGATATATATGATATACTATATATGCAAGAAGAGATAACAAATATTTAAGATCTATGAATAAATGATGATGAATGGACGAATGAGTTATAATGTTAGAATCCAGGGAATGTAGCTAGGTAGTTAAACGGGTAGATTTGCGTTTTTTTTAAACAGAAACCGCGAGACAAATCTTGTTAATGGAGACTATCGTGTCCCACTGCAAAGCGCTGTCCGCTATTAGATTTAACAGACACCAAGTGCTCAAACGTAGGTGGATCGCGTGCGCCAAGCAAATATGCCCCTAATCCCATTAGATACCTTTCGATATCTACACGATTGGGCGCAACTGATGCATGTGTAATACCGTAACCACCGAGTGAGATACAATGTACTCTCGATTCGTTCAGCGAATAAACGTTCTTTGTATCTTATTCCTTCACGGGAACGTTTACTTAATATGCCAGCAACTCCATGCCTCTGAATGAAATTCTCCTAATGTGGTGATTTATTTCGTAAGCGTAAGCGGTATTTACTGCGATCACAGAATGAAAATATTTAGAAATTATAAATTTTTATATATCATAATAAAATAAAAAGTATTTATTTAGGCATAGCCTAGAATAAAGTATCATACAATTCTACAACGTAGCAGTGATGTTTCTTTTTCTATGGAGTAGGTTGGCAAACAAACAAGCTGCTCACAAAATGGCAAGCGAACATCGGCATTTGCAACATTACAAAACTTGGAAATACGTTACCAACCTTTAAGGGAGACAATTTTTGAAAGGGGGAGAAAGCGGGGGGTGGGAAGAGAAAAAGGAAATTGAGGGACGAGACGGGCCACCTCTCCCACCGGAATTGTTGTGTTAAGTGACAAAATGTTTACAGCGTAGCTTTGGACATTGATGTATCGTCTCGTTGAGTATCTCTTGCAACAAGGGAAGAGTGGAGCTCTGAATTAGTGCAATTCAAAATGGTAGATGACAGAGTTCTGTCAGGAACAAATGTATACCATCGCACAACTTGCCCGTTCCGTCGTTTACTTTCAAATTCCCAGTTCATGATAACGGTGTATGAGAAGGCTTTTTCTTCGACTGATCATAGACTCTCTAGCCATAGTCTGTTTGACTGGCCCGTTGGTGTAGTAGTGTAGTGGTGGCGATCCTGACTGCAAAGCCGAAGGTCGTGGGTTCGATTCCCACACACGGCAAAATATTTATGCGATAAGCAGAATTATTTGTTGTGTGTGGATGTTAACTAACTTTTAAAATATACATATGTATGAATATCCGTGGTCTGGTTACCATAATACAGGCTCTGCCTAGTTTGGGATGAAACGGACGCATGAGAGACGTCCTTTGATGTTTACTTTTCAAGGCGCTATTTGTGTATCCATGCCATCGAGCGAACAATTCTAAGAAATGTCGTTCGAATCAAAAAAACATCTGAATTAAGATGACAGAATATTAAAAATGAGCTATAAAAATGCACGTCATTTTTTTTTCATCAACGGTTTATGCGCTAGCTATTAAACGCTTTTCTACTCGTTGTGGTATAGTAGAGGGAACATGACTGATATTCCACTGTAGAAAACTGTGAGCCGATACAAGAACACAATACTTCGCCCGACTGTACAAACGACTTAGTTATCACGCTATTCACCGCTAACAGACGTCCGGCCACATTCCTTTGCCTTCTGATAGAGCACTCTATAGACTCTTCTAGCCAAGTTGCTTTATAACTCGATAATACTAATTGTTATTGACTGTAATTAGTTGGGAAGGCAAAGTAGCGTTACTCATCCAGCCGGCTTACGTTTACGCGGCTAATGACGTCAGGCTTGCTGTTTAATGTAAACGTTTAGTTCCGCGGTGTTGCTCTGAGCTGTGTGTAGCTAACTATAACACAAAAGCCGAACACTTTCGACGCAATCTCACTTTCCCCAACCTCCTTGCATTAAGAGCAACTGAGCTTGAAAAGTAATTAACTTGAATTTCTTACTTCGGTCGAACCAACTTATTATACTGTTACTCTAACACGTTACGCAACAAACAACGTAATTCCGTGTCCACCCAAGAGTATCGCTGCATAAACTTGTCCCAGCCAAGTTTTCCGCCTTCCTTTAATTTAGTATTCACTGTAAGATATCTGGAACGAAGCACGTCACTGTCTCAAATTCTTCCGGACAACAAATAGTCAAGTGGCTTTGAAACCATTACACGTTCTTGTAGCTTTGCAAAATATTGCATAATTTTAGATACACCGGAGCACATCGGGCAAACTTTGGCTGCATTGAGAACGTGGCATCTTTTTTGCAACGACGGTGGTCGTCATCACAGAAAACATGAGAATGCCAAAGGCTGTCTTTGACATTTATCAAACGATACCAAACTGGCCTGCATCACACTATATGAAGGCTTCTTCTATCAATTTTCCACATAATATGCTTCTCCTAGAAATATGTATAGTTATTAAAGCTCACGAAACAATTGAATGCAAATTTGAAACCCAATAACAATTGATCATATTGTATTCGTATCCTCTGCATCCATGTTGTTCAGCTGTATTAATTAAGGTCATTAGGACCATATAGCTGGTCTTCGTTAGTATCGACATTATAGTTTAATATCGGTCCAATGGACTTTGGGACCTTGGGACGTTTGGAAAAGCTGCACAAATTGTAACGCTAGTGTAACGAAGACATAGTCAGCGATTCATCGTTGAAGTTCTTTTTTTAAATCAATCAACAGTTTATCGAATATACGTAATGTTTGGATAGACGGTGCTATCAATAGAAATCCTGTTACCACCACACCCGCAGAGCTTCAGTAACTTGTACTCATGACGACAAACTTATTGTATCGACGTCATTAAGAAACTGCTTTCTGATTCTAGTTAGAATCAAAAATACCAATACAATATTGACTATAAATTAGTTTTAAATTTTCCAATTCTGTTGCTACCTCTATGCGCATTGTGGTGGCGGTTCAAAATTACACACAGACTTTTAAGATATACTAGAGTACATACAATATACTATTGTCTAACATTCCAACACTTCATATTTGGTCTATTTTCTTGCCCGTGCATTACTCTTATTTGCAATTCGTTACGTCATTCACAGATACAGATACAAAGTTCTTGTGTAACACCTACAATAAAATTATTTCGAATAATAATTACACCGTTAACCAGCAGTTCTTTCTTTTTTCTTTCAGCTTCTTCGCAGTTGGAAATCGATAGTGAATACAAAGAACAGTCTATTTTAGATTGAAGGGCATTGTACGCAATTCAAATTACAAAAAAGTGAGATACCCAGTATTACTTTTCTTTAGAAACGAATACTAAATCAAAATCAAGGGCGAGACCACAAATCGCCTATGACGAAAATAATAACACACATCAAAACGCCATGTCTTTGAAGCTTAGAAGAATAGATTCGGAGATATCATAAGGGGTTTTTAGAACAAAATTAACAAGTTTTAAAGCGATATCGAGTTGATTTTACCCCCGATACGATGAGATGTAATCCCACTAGACGTGGGCTATTTTTGTAATTTTCCCCAACAAGCGAGCGTCGGACGCGTTGTAACGTACTGCATTTCCGCGGCAGTTTTGAGATTCGTTTGAAGTCGCGGGAAATGGAATAGAAAATATATAAATAACTTACAATTTAACGATTTACGGACTAAAAATTATACTGATAACTAGATAGTTTATTGAAAATGGAATGTTATGCATATTTCACATAGATCTTTTATTCAAACACAGAAATAATTTATTCAATACTTCGGAAAATGTTTTATAGTTTATATACATTTTAATCTTTTCAGTCTAGGATTTAGCGCACCTTAGATGATCATTGTGTTACCGAAAGTACATGAATGTCAACTTTTTAACCGTGGCTGGATATTTTACTTGAATTATCCACAAAGCAATAATTCGATTTGTATTGTTTACGGGCGAATGTTAAGTGATTATCAGCAACCATGAACACATAGCAGTACGAATAGTTGAAGATGTGCTGAGAGGCCTGAGAGGCCAATCTGAAGACCAATTTTCTTGAAAAGAAACTCAAATTGATACGTCTAAGTAAAATTAGTCTAACTCAATGTTTGTACATTTATTTTATTTACGTAAAATGTCTCACTAAAGTTATAGTGTACATAGTTGTAATTGAATAATTATGTGTGCATAAATCACAGAATTTCACAGAAATCGACGAAAAGTTTGCTAGCATAGTTTTCTTTGGAGATATCGAACTATATATACTTCTTCGTTACGGCATACCTCGTACAAATGACGATTCGAAAGCGTTCCTATCGGGCTATCATATACTGGTACAGTCGACACGCGCATAAATTATTATATTACACGCATGAGTATCATCGAAAATCATATCGAAAATTTCAGTTTTCAAGATGCTAGCATAAATAAGTGAATGTCTGTGATAAGTTGAATTAATAGCATTATCACATAAATATTATTGTGGAAAATACGAGACACAGAAACCCCTTTATTGGCTTGTATAATTAATTATACGTAATACTGCCTACTCGAATTCAGCTACACAGACTAGCATGTATTTTGTAGTGGCATGACTATCGGGCAGAATCCACCATAGTGAGATGAATTCCACCGTTTATTTCACCGCCAAGTAGAAATGTAAAGAAATGAAGGTGGTGAAGGGAATTGACAAAGCAATATTTCCAGAATAAATTAATATGCATACAGATGTACCATTACTAAGTCAACCATAGTGTTGTTAATGTCAAGTTAGCTGCTTTCGTGATGTTGTTACCCGTTTTCATCAACGTGTTAGTGTTATTTAAAAAATAAAAAAACAAAAACACTATCTCCTGCTCCACATTGATAGTTATTTTTTCTATTAGTATGTAAGACTATGAAATAATACGGACTATGAATAAGCCGGAAAACTGACGGTAAAATACAAACTCGACAATAACACAATAGTGCTAGCCAATGTTCGGACCTGAACTGTGGTCTTTTTTTTTTGTATGTATGTAGTAGGCTGACAAACGAGCAAGCGGTTCATCTGATGGTAAGCGATTACCGCCGCCCATGGACATTTGCAACA
>DWHO01004138.1:0-11319 GCA_018247575.1 Eurytides lysithous rurik
GAAACAACAACACAAAGTCATTGCCCTCCGCGGGATTCGAACCCACGACCTCCGTTTTGTAAAGCGCGGGCCTATACTTCTGGTCAACGAGTTTAAAAATAATTCATACATATGTGAGCAAAGTATTACTGAGAAAGGGTCATGAAAAGCCAAATATTTAAATAAAATCCAGTCTTTTTAACTTCACGTAAAGGTTTAATTTCTTTTGTACTCACTATTTGTGGTATATATAGTGTTCAGCATTACAACAGACGTGTTGTAATGCGATCCGTAAAGCGTAGCTTTTTTATTTCATTAAAGCTTCAGAGAATTTTATAGACAACTCTCATTCCTTTAATTAGCTTTTTACTAACAAGCTGAACTTTTGCTATAAAAGTTAAAAATACAGACAAGTTTAATTTATGTTGTCTATTTGAATATGTTTACTTTAGTTACCATATATTCGTTGTATTTGTAGATACGTACTGACATAAAAGTTTTGGTCACAGACAAATGGTATCAGGACGATAGCGGTAATTAATGACATTTTTCCTATGTTCCTTTTACTCGAATAACCCTCCATATTTCTTCAAATACCTTCAACCTAATGAGGTAAATGATTGCCCGCGGAAGAAGAGGGATGATATTGAAATTATTTAAACAATTTAATTAACTTATAATTTACAGTTATCCGCGTCTTATATTTCATATTGCTTATTTTTTAGCTTATTATATTTATCAGTAATATTTTTACTAATCCTTAAATATATTGTAATTTTACAATAACTTCACCATTATGAATTCAAGATTATGTTAAACTAAACATGGGTGTGGAGCAAAATAAAAGAACATATTATGCATTCCGAACTCGCTAAGAATAAAAATAAAATACGGAAAATATGGGCTTTATAGAACTACGAAGCAATTTGTAGATTGGTAAGTACGATAGTGAAGTAAGAAAAGGTCGACGGTAAATTGTCTCGCCTTAATACGTGTTGTTCACTGTCGAGACATTTGTAAAGAGAACTACTTACTTTCTATTGATGGTTGTTATTTGTCCCCATCTTATTACTGGCTCTTATACCGACGCTAATAGCCTCTACAGTTTAATTCAGCTCGATCTTTTCTAACTTTTTCATTCGGCTAAGTGTCCTCTTTAATAGGTATTTTCTTGGTTGTTTGAAATTTCAGCCTATAAAATTGT
Source organism: Eurytides lysithous rurik (assembly GCA_018247575.1). Lineage (NCBI taxonomy): Eukaryota > Metazoa > Arthropoda > Insecta > Lepidoptera > Papilionidae > Eurytides > Eurytides lysithous. The sequence goes on from DWHO01004138.1 coordinate 1,184, forward strand.
TTCTTTTATTGTAATTTGATTTAGACTGAATAATTTTTAATAAATGATATCCGTATCCTCTTTACTTATGTAATAGGCTGTCCGTGTCGGTATTTGCCCAGGGAAGTACTTCCTTTTATAAGCGACGCCGGAGTTAACTATGTAGCAACCGCGTATCACTGCTCAGATATATCCAGATATATCTGTCCAAGTATGTTTTTAAATATAAATTGTGTATACAAAACGCACTTAAAATACAAGAGTTTTAAGATTTTGCAATTCGAAAAGATTATTTATTTATTAATAGTAACTTATGTATAATTACCAACAGGTATCTTAAATTGTGTTAGTTTTTTTTTAGGAAATTATTCAAACTGTAACATTACTGTTTTGCGAGAGCATAACTGGTAATGCACACCATAAAAAGTAACCCCACGATCCCACGTGGAATTTGCAAAATAGTCCACAGACAAGTCCAATGGGACAAATAGTAATTGATAAATAGCGAGCTAAAGTATTTGTCAACAAGCATTTAGATATGTTGCCTTTTAATGCAGTATAATACGTACGTTACTATACAAAAAGTATAAGGCGAAAGTCAAGGGAACGTTGCGTACGTAAGACTTCCAATAATTGAAAGCCGGTCCGATACAAAATTAATCTGCTACTAATGCCGTGTTCTTTGCTTCTAGCAGCGTAACCACCGGACTTAACGCGGCGATATTGATGGCTTCACTCAGTCTACGTCCACTGGTCATTTTATTCGCGCAACTTTGAACACTGTACTGTGAACCGTTAGGACCCTTTTAATGTCTTTTAAACGACCCTGCGTATTTAATTCCACGACTATCAGACTGTAATTTTGTTTAGTAGAGAAATGAGAGTACTTTGTGCCAATGGAAAAGGAATAGGCATTGAATGGAACATAATTTATCGCAACAAATGTTATTCGCTTTTTAGTCATTTGATATTTAACAAAAAAAATTGCAACCAACCAAACAACAGCAACTGTATAACAAATTAATCAATTTATTATATTAATAAAATTCAAATGTTTTATTTTAAGTACGGTATCAGCTGTTGTTTATTTAAGTGTATTAAAAACCAATACTTATTACGCATATTTTTTTAGCCTTATAAAAAAATTATACAAACTTCAATTTAATGTATTTAATAATGCATTTCTTAATTTGTGTAATATTTTTAACGAAATAAATCTAGAAAACGAATTAATTTACTCGCATTACATCTTCGTGTAAAACCCATAAGTATTTCAATGTGTCTGAAGCTTTAAACTACTTTAAAAGAGAACGATAAAAAAAGTTGTAAACGTTACAATTATGTCTTAACCTGTTTATATTTTAAATAAACACGTTAAGACATAATTGTAAACGTATACGTTTTCGCTTATAATTTTTTTAAGTGATGAAGCGATGAGTTGAGTGATAACATAGTTCCATTAAGAACATGGATGGCCATGCGTTAATGTATGTTTTTTTTTTAAGAAAAAAACCGCTGCGCTGTTGTATGATATAAACATCTTGTGTTATAAGGGCGTTTTACGTACATAAATTTTACACGGATAAACGCACAGATCCGTGACAAATATTTGTAATTCGTACAAATACCCGGCTGGGAATCGAACCCACTACCTGCGACGCCGAAGCCAATAGCTTAGCATCTGCGCCAAACGGTCGTCATATAAATGTATTTGCTGAGTAATTATACTGGCAACATACATTTTCGAATCGAAACACAGTAGTGCTATCACATTACTGTTTGTCGGTAAAATAACTGTCAACGCTGTGGTGTGAAACCACAAGCGGAATGCAAGAGTCCAATTGCTTAGTTACTTTCTACAGCCACTTATCTTCTTTAGTTATCACTTTAAGTTACGTATTTAACATGTGAGTATTTATGTAGTATTAATAACATTTACCAAAGACAAAGGCATTACAAATATTATTCTAATTAATACTGAAACATCTAAACATTACTTCATTACCTTTAACTGTCAACAGGGCTACGTTAAAAAGGGTGTGGTATGAGAATTCGGATGAGACTGAAATATGCCTAACAACTACAATGTTACGCGTAGTTCGTTATATAACCAAGCCGGGATCAAGGTAAAATGAGTTTCAAATCTTTTAGTTCAGAGTCGCGGAAGCGAATGTACTTAGCGCTCCTTTGCTAATAGGATTATGCTCAACGAACGTCGCTGTTACTCAAACTCTTCCACGTCGCTACGTTGAACCCCAAAGCATACGTTTTGTGATGATAAAGAGCCTTTCTTTTTATCAGTTAAGCCGTCGATAATGATGCTCGACGCAGAAACAACACTTTCATTTAGTTTGCCACCCCACGAAAGTATTAAATTCACAACCCTTGGCCTACACAGAGAGAAATAAGTATATCGATGAGCAGTACCGCAGAAAGGGATGGTGGTACTCGTGCTTGATCCGTTTCATCATGTGAGGGACTTATTAAAGCGGCCAGCACGCGTGTTGTTACATTAGACTGAAACTTTGAAATCGTTCAATTTGATGTTTGAAAATCTGAGGAGTTGACAAACCTGAAAGATAAGTTTTTCGATATATTTAAAAAATTAAATTAATGTGGAAGTTTTTATTCTTAACAGACAGAAAAAATGATAACAGAGACATGATGCAATTATATGATGACGAGACTCTATAAAGGGTTATTGGTAATCAAAGCAGGAATAGTCATTGTAATACACCGCGTAAGGCAAAGAAACTCTAATATTTGGATTACATGTGTTATAAAAATTATACCACCTAAAGAACTATGTATCTATTTTACTTTTGGCTATGCCCGCAGCTTGGTAATTATTTTTGGGTCATAATTACTGAGTAGAGTTTTACAAATATATTTGTGTACAAGCTAAATAAACGTCATTGGTTTAAGCTGAAGATAATAAAACAACTGTTTGAAATATTAATATTGTTTGTAACATTTTTAAAATATATAACAAAAATAAGCAAACAATACAACTTCGACTCAACGCTATTGATCGTCCGACAGATTGCAGTTTCTATTCATATGTAGATTGCAACAAAAAATCCAATAAACAAGACATAGGGCACTCACATCTCCCCTCCTGTCATTATTGAAAAGAATGTTAACATTGCAGCCGGCTTATCCCGAGGTCGTTTTACCAAAAGAGTTAGACTAACGAATGGCCACCCCATTGCAGAGCGAGTGGGTCTCTCGTTACGCTTGACACTTCAATTCGGCTTAAATTTAGTTAGTAATTTTAATTCCCTGATTTTGCTACGGATTCGCGTAGTCGTCGCACTGGGCTCTATTCAAGGTTTTCACAAAGCACAACATCCGTTCCTAAATCTTTTTGCGCACTTGAAAAGATTTGATTTAATTGATGTGTCATAGGTGGACACGTGAACGAGTAATTAATATTTGTAAAAAGTCGACAGATGCAAGAATTTAGTAGCGAAGGTAGTGAACAATTAAACTTATCGTCCAAAGCGATAATAGAAATCTCGACATTTTGTGATCATCTTTTTCTCAATTGAAACTAGTAATTTGTTTTCAATGAATTAAAAACTTTTAAGATTTTTCCACACATATTTAATATCGAATACAGAGTAGTAGTAAAAACGGCTGTTCGAATTCGGATTGTGTGACATGCGTTTTGAGAAATGTTTCGCGCTCCGACTTCGACTATCGATCTACGAAAATATGCCAATAGAGAAAGGTAACGTTAAAAAACATGCTTATAATATATATATGATATTTCAATTGTGTCAAAAGTCAATACCGACGCCGTACAGGACACTACCAATGCAGTATACAGAGATACTGTTTCGAAATAAAGATTTGAACATGTTTCTGAAAATGTTTCATCTATGCAAAACACGCGTTAATTCCCTAGAAAAACTTAAACTTACTATTTTAAAACATTTACTCGTCACTCTTTTAAAATACATTTTTTGTGCAGTAATATTCGTATATCAATGTAATAATCACTTAATCATACAGATATGACATAGAAACAGAATCTTAAAATATACAGTACAGACCTTCTCAAACAGATTTAGACCCAATGTATGTGAATATCTGGGGTTCTTGATTTACATGATGCATTACATATTATGTTACACTTAGTTCCGAACAGGATATAATATTTCAAATAAGCAATTCGTGACACTTCATCTATATAGTTATCTCGCCACATCGGCGAAATTACGCTAACATATACCACTTATGATTGTTGCCTGCAATATGAGATAATTGAGCGAGTTAGAGACCATTGTGTTGTATGGTCGATGATTTTTTTTTTTAATTTTATATCAAAATTTCATTTTTTTCGCTGGCAAGGCTTAAACATTTTTGTACAATAACACAATCAGCCATGCGTATTAGCGACAATTGCTTATATCGGCAAATATGCGTGGCATTCGCATATTAGCTCGTGGCGGGCTGCCGTTTTTCCACTTCCATGCCGCTTGGCACAACTTCAGAGAGGTGGATTCATATTGCCGCAACGAATGCGTTTGTTTTGTTCAAATTTATTTTATCAAGTAAACGTTGGCCTTCCGCTCAGTGGTCCGGACCTAATAGGCAGTAATGCGGGCGAAGTGCGCCGCTGTCTGAACTGTAGGTGCAGATTTGTTGTTGCGGATTCGTTGCTGACTAATGAGCGAAGTTATTTGCTTAATTATTTTTGTAACTAATTAACAACGCTATATAAGCATTCCGATGCGCCGCCATCTGTGTTATTTATTGGATCAGGGACCGAAACTGTTATGTAACAGATTTTGTGGATTTGGACACAGCGTGCTGCATGTTCTTTTTTTGTAATTCAACCACTTTTTTTTAATTTTTACGTATTTTAGTGACGTGAGCAGCGAGTTCGCTACGCCCATCACAGTGGCGTTTCGTCTTTTAGACGGAGTCAATAGCTCGTCATAATTACAGAGATATACAATTACCTTTGCCTTAAGACTTGCGATTTTGTAAATTTTTCCCTAATATATTGAACTAGAAATTGAAATTATCACTATGCTCATTACTGATCGACATTTTGGCCGGCGATGCTATGACGCTTTCAAAGGTGAACTGCAAAAGTGGCCTACTACTTATTATCGAGTTTTAATTAGTAACCAAATGTTTCAAGTTCGATTGATGCTCGATCGATAACTAAGGTAAACATATTGGCTTAGAGAATTTCATCACCATAGTAATCACAATTTCAGATCTCAAAGTCATTTCCCCCAAAAAGAGATACCAATTACTTTTTGCGCAAAAGTCCATGGGCTATACTTGCCTCAGACATCGACTTCGGCCTGGTAATTCCTCCATAAAATAGAACTTTTATGTCAAGAAACGTCAATGGATTATTTAACCAAAACCTCGTACTGGCATATTCCGATGATTCATCGGGTTTTCATTAGCACCCCATCCAAAATGACACAGTTATCATACGCCAGTTCAATCTACTCGGTTTCAATAACAATTTTTCATACTTGACACACTAATTAACTGCGTTTCATAAATATTCCACTAGATCTACCCGAGCGCTTGTACAAATTTACGCTTTATCCATATAGACATAAGTTTCAACTTGGATTAACTTGACGTTTGGTTGGTAACAGAGTTTAAAGCGACATCCTTAGTAACAAGTGTAAAATATTTTCCCCAATCGTTGTACCTGGTACCCCCTAGGGATATTTCAAGGGTGAATAAGCTCGCATAATGGCAAAGGGTACAATATTTTAAATTTCAATCGCTGCGAGCGGTCCAGCCACACTGAGGGTGGTGAGGAACAAAGATTTTATTCGTCGACTTAAGTTAAACGCGATAATTAACGTTTTCGTCTTAACATTAAAGCAAAAAATTCGACGATATCTTTACAAAATATGTATATGTAAAACAGACCGACAAAACCAGAAACACGTTGAATAAAACTTCCTCGAAAGCTCACAACCCATCTGCAATTCATCGTAATTTAGTAAAACATTTTTATATCTATGTGTTTCGTGGCTTCTACTTATGTAAGACTTTACTTTAAAGATGAAAACTTTGTGTATAAAAAACCGAACTACAGGGCTGTAATGCACTAAATTTTTTGGACAGCGGGATAGTCACAAACGCAAAACGCTAAGTATATCATTTCTTTTGTTTCGCCATGCTACAATTGTAGAAATGTCATTAGTATAAATTTTCATTTCACTCTCATCTCTCAAAAATTGTATGGAAAAGTCCCATATAATGTTTTTACTAGCGTTATCTACTCAAGTAGACAATTATTGAGTGAATGAAATAGGATTCTTAATCCTATTTTTACGGGTCCTATTTGAAATATGACTCATAACTTTGTCTTTAAAAGGTTTCGCAATAAAAATACTTTACTTCATCGTCATCAAAAAAAACACGTTTTTCTTTCACATCGAGGGACTGGTTTACTTCAGTACATCAGATACCTTCGTGTCTCCCTCAATCCATTAACATTTTTAACGGGAGATTAATTCTCACAATCGTTATCGCCGCCTCACGATTGGCGAAGAATTAGTAATGGTAGAAGCACACCTTTTCGCTCAAATTGCAAATTTCATGCGACGCACTGATAACGCACCTAAAATCATTATTGTAAGTCATAAATTTGATTGAAATTCGGTAACATTTTCGAAAGCCCTTATCGCGTGGGTGCAGTCGGTTTGAAAAATACCTTTTCTTGAATCCGTGATTTGAGCGCCGTCGGCTCGGCACTTTCAATCGATTTGCGTCTAATCGTCCTGCAAAAGTGTTTATATCAAATTTCTTCATGATTTACTTAGTATTGAGAATTATTTCGTGTCTTCATACATAGTGTCTTATAATTAAAATTTGTAAGGCACTATAAATTTAGAATTAATTAATTATTAATTATAGTGTCTGTAACTTTTACCACACCTAAAATAACTCTCTTATTCTTTAATGGGCAAAATTTGTTCATATTAATAATATATAAAATGTCATGTAAATGAGCTTAGAAAAAATGCTAATATGTATACTACACCAAAATCTATTAATATTAACAATATATAAAATGTCGTCAGCTTAGAAAAGATAGTGATACAAACTTGACGAAGTTAGTCGGATTTAACAAAACAAAGGATTCGTAATTGTCGTTTGAAGATCTCGTTATAGTCCTAATGAATCTATTGAGAGTCTACAGAGCGAAGCATAGACTAAAGAAGCGGGAAGGCGTTTGTTCTGATAATTTGTGTTACAGAGCACCAAAGACAAGACAATGTCAAAATATAAAAAAATATTATTCAAGCCAAAGAAACGACAAAAGCAACTAATCGAACAATATACATTAACATAATATACGAGTATTTTAATTTCACACGCGTAGTATGAAGTTGTATAGAACTAACTGCAACGATAGACGTTTTGAAAAGTAAAAGAATATTTTCAAAAAAATATTTTATGTTAATAGCATACATAGAGTTACAAAATTATTTCTTAATAGCTGCAGTTTCTAAATGATTGCAGTTTGGCAACAGATTGAGAAATGAGATAATAAAAGAGTTTTTCATTGTTTATCAATGTTTCCTAGTGATCATATAACTTCCAAAATCACTTTCCTTTACGTGTCTTTTTTTTTAATATCATGAGATATCTTAAACTGCCATCTGATCCCAGGCAGATACTATGGCAATCAGACAACTGATATACACACTTATATAGATAAATGACACCCCGACACAGAACAAATACCTCTGCTCACCGCACAAATATTTTGTCCTGGGTAGGAATCGAACCCACGACCTCTGGCTTTGCAGTCAGGAGCACTAACCACTACACCAACGGGCCAGTCAAAATTGACCACTTAAATGAATTTCAGACTTGTTCCAACTCAAATACGCGTTGCGAGAAATGCGCGGTGGAAATCGTGCAGCAGGCCTAGAAAAATTGCGTTCTTTCCGAACCGATTCCATTATAAACTTTATCGAAATTCGCTTAACAAGGTAACATGAGCTTAGCGATCATGTTGTCGATCCTTACGTTCGACAAAAACTACATTTTATCTTTGATCTTTCGTTTTCAAACGTCATATTCCTCACTGCGGGGAGCGTGTTAAATCACTCACCATTCAGATGATAGATGGCCCCAGCGCAGCTCCTCACCAGGAATATCAGGAAGAGTGGCCTCAACAGCATTGCGCCTTCGTCCTTCCTCCGCACAGACTAAAGCACTACTGCATTTGCGCTTAACTCGGTACGTTGGACCCTCTAAACGTCATTGACTGGTTCAAGGTCATTATTATTCTTCATTGGTACCGTGCGCAGCTTTTTCCAGATTTAATATTAAAAACAAATAACTAGCTTCTGCCCGCGAAGCCGTGCGTGGTCGTCAGAATTTGAACTAGGGGAAAATTTTAAGTGTATGAATTAAAAAAATACGGACAATTGGACCGAGTGGTTGAAATTGGCCTAAGGAGGTTTGCTATCTCATTGTAAGTGAACATCAGTTCTTGTGAGAAGTGAATAGTAAGAGTAAAGTTACGAGTATATAGTTGTTTGAATGTAGCATTTATAATTTGACAGATCACGTGTTTCTGTGGAAATTTTCATGCAGGCTTGATGGTGATGTAATTTTAATCGCGTAACAAAGACAACGGTTAGGCAATAAGCAGCCGGAACATGTTGGTTTTACCTCAAAAAATGATATTTTTTTTTAATTTACTCATTACGAGTAATAATCGGCATTAGTTGACGAATGTTTATGAATATTTTTTTTATAAATATTCATAAACATTCGTTAACTAAAAATTTTCTGAACAAGTAGTAGACGAGAATCATTAGACGTCAAAAAGTGAACCAATCCAATTTTGAATAAAGAATTTTTGACTTGACTTTGACTGAATAATATTTTCATCAAATGTTTCATATACTAATAGAGCAAATTATTTAATGAATGGTTAAAATCTTAAAGACGGTATAAGTAAGAATGTTAAATTGTATTTTATCGTATCCAGTCAGCGGGGATTTTGGCATTTACTTTAACTTTATTGTGGTTACCTTGATGTTCTTAATAAACTCAATAGATGGCGTTATTTTAAATAAAATTTGTATTAAAACATTAAATGCGACATTAACCGGTAAAATATTAACACTTTTTGTTTTTATGTTTTCCGGCCTACTGAAAAATGCGATGCGCAAAATTAAAAGTGAACTGTTCCTTGAACCGGCTTAACGGTCTTGTATGTGCAAAAGCTTGAAGGCTAAATCATGGTTGTACAACACGGGAGTAGACGAGCATCGGCAACGTTGAAGAAATTTCGTTTGGCGAGAGATAAATATTCGCCGAGTTGATAGCCAACCTCCAGTAGTGGAGAGACTTGAAGAAGAAGAATATTTAATACTAGTTCTCTACTCGTACGTTTTTCATAATAATGGCGTAAATTCAAATTGCGCTTGATCCTCCAAAAATGAGGGAACAGATTTTGTGTGCCATATTTTTTTATAAAATATGTAATCCTTAATGCACCCAAAGATCGACTGGTAGATAAATCGGCATTAAGTGCGACTTTCGACAACGTAGTGTACATCGCTATATACAAAATAAATAAGAAAAGTATAATGAATAAAAAAGTACAATAATTCAGATATCATTAGGTACGACAAAAGAAATCTAATGACATCTGTTAATTAATTCAGAAATGGAAGTTTTTGTTAAGCACCGACGCTGAAACCTGAAACTTTGTTGATTAATGATTCTTTCCGGGCGTGCTAATGACACTTTAATGAATGTATCTCGTTTCGATTGTATTATATGGTAATAATTCACTAATAATTAAGGCGACCGAACATTTATTATTTCCTTTTGTGCGGCGACTGAACTGTAAGCAAAGATTACAGATTTTAGATTTATTCCTTTTTAATTGTTTTGTAGTTCAGTTATCTTATATAAAACATCTCAAACTCCCTCCTGAAATTATGCAAATATGCATCGGCGTTCTTAACAAAACGAAGAGCAACTGTACGTATATTTTATGTAAGCGCCATCTTTGTTACAGTGTATAAATTATTATAGCTTGTTGTATGTGTTATCTTAGCTTATCTTATCTTAACTGACGTTGACGCTTTTAGCCTATGCGGCTCTGTAAAGCTTCATCGGATCGCCTAATC
>DWHO01004139.1:0-11319 GCA_018247575.1 Eurytides lysithous rurik
ACCTGTGTCTGCGTAAACGCTTGTGCACTGTAATATATCCTGCGCACTTGGCTGATCTCTTGTAGATTGGCCGCCGCGGCCGGATTCGGTCGGGAGTACATTACTATTACTGTTCTCATTATTATTATCGATGCTTTGGGTAGAAATAGCTGATAGATACATCATTGATATTCGAACCCACTAAATAAATTGACAATAGAAGTGCCGATCAATATGTCAATGATGTTTCTAGTATACTTAATCAAAGTAAATTTAGAGTAAGTGTAATATAGAATGTTATTAATATTCCGATTTCAGCGCTCAGTAACAATGGTCCCGATTCAGTTATGTTCGAAAGGAGTAGGGTGACCATTTATGTTTAACAATTTTATTATTTTAAATGACTTTGATGACATATGTAGATTCCACATTATTTAGGGCCATAAATAAATTAATCATAAATGGATGTGTTTAAAGTCGTTAGTGAACTGATTAAACAAACAACTGCAAAAGACCGTTTTGATAGTTTTATTTAGTTATCGAACAATTAATGGCCGAATCGATTCCATGACCGAGAAAACAGGCGGAGATAGTCGATAATCATCCAAAGTTTGTTTCTTGTCGTATTAATAGGTAATTTCTATACTTGTATAGGCGCCAGTCAGGTATTAGTAAAACATACGTAATTATGAATATGTTGCAACTTAGTAAAAATTAAAACAAAATTACAATAAGATTTGCCCTAGCTGGTAGGATTCTCGAAGCTGGCTTTTTTTAATATCATCGGACATCTCACCCATTGTCATCTGATCCCAAACTAGGCAGAGCCTGTATTACAATAATCATACAACTGGTATACATACTTACACATTTATAAATATATACTTACATAGATAATTAACACACAGACCCAAAACAAATAGCTATGCTCATCGCACAAATATTTTGTTCTGGGTAGAAATCGAACCCAGGTTTTGCAATAAGGCGTACTAACCACTGCACCAACGGGTCAGTCGAGACGACCAGAGAGAGATAAGGCTCAGAGGCGGTGACATCAAACCGACTTCTTAATAACGACTTCTCCAACCTACCGCTAGATGGCGTCGGCAAGCATGGATCATCTTAATTTTCAGGCAATCGGGTATTCAACCCGTAATGCCCTAATTCAACTAAGGAACAACAGCACAAAGTCATTGCCCTCCGCGGGATTCGAACCGACCTCCATTTTGTAAGGCGCGGGCCTATACCACTAAGCCACGGAGGATGGTCACCCTAGCCGAGAGTGGCGACGGGACTGCCTAGAACACTGTTTACAATGGGGCCGGGGCTTCGATTGGCCGTTTAATTAAGGCAAGATTGGACAGGACATCTGTTTGCACTCGAAACTCGAGACGTACGACAATACGCCGAGAGGGCGCAATTCGGCGCCAACGTCCCGTGTGCGCTTTGTTAAAATACAATTAGAGAGATCATTAATTAATATTAAATTAGTTCATGTTTGAAAATTTAAAAGATTTTTTTTGACATCTCACACGTTGCTATCAGATCCTAAACTAAGCAGAGCCTGTACTGTGGTAATCACTACTACTTGACTAGTGATACTTATATATCTTTGTAAATATATACTTATATAGATAATGGACATCCAGACGTAGAACAAATACCTATACTCCTCATCGCACAAATATTTTGTCCTGGGTGGAAATCGAACCCACGACCTTTGGCTTTGCAGTCAGGAGCACTAACCACTACACCAACGGGCCAGTCAAATGTCGTCGTTGGTTCTATTATATATGTATTGTATTGCCTTTATATGCCACAGGTCCCCTTTGTACAGAGGGTATAAACACAGACCGCCTCGCGACCCCAAAGCGGATTAGCAGACTACATATTTAAAAAATATTTGCTTTAATCATTTCTTAAATATTAACATTGCAGGTTTCCGATAACGAAGATTTCCCTCACCGTTCAGCACTTAGTAAATATAGCATAAATAATATAATAGCTTTTAAAATTGTTAATTATTTAAATTAATTAAAAATTAAATTAATTAAAAATTAAATTAATTAAAAATTAATAAATTAATTTTGTAAAAAGGTAATTACCATTTTTTATTGAATTTTTAATAATAAATCTGTAATTAAAAATCAACAATCTAATGTTCAATTTCACTGGCATTTGATTAAACTCAAACGTCAGGACACTGAGCTGTAACGTTTGTTAAATTAAATGTAAATATTAAATAAGTTCTAATAAGGTAACAATAATTTTAATAAAACATGATTTTCAAACAAGATGTGTCTTTTCCTACTCTGGACGTAATTTTGACGTTATAAGATAAAACACGAATGATTCATTGCCGCAGAACTATTTTCTATTCTAATTAAAATACAAGCAACGTATGGATTTGGGTGTACTTAATTATTTATGTCTTTACATTGTTTTCAAAATTTAAATAATATTTTTAGATTAAATCTATATTTTTCAATAAGGTTAATTAGTGTTACCATGATGACTGCGAATCAAGACCCTAAATAGTTTCATTATTAGAAAAAATTACATACCGCCTTTGATTTACCACATTATTGGGAAACAAATGAATACCCCATGCAGGCACCGACTTTTCTTCTATAATACTGTCTCCGCCCAGATCGTTCAATGTTCAAATATCCGATAAATCGAAAAATTCCCGCGTTAAAGCGAGTTAGAAAGGAAACGGCTCCCGTTTATCGCACGACTCACCGACGAGCGTCCGACGTAACGTTTACGTGACGGGAAAAGCGAGGCGACGACTTTTGTATCATTTTTAAGAAAAGTAATGAATTGAAAATAAACAAACGGAATTTTCGCATCAGGTAGGGAGGGTATGGCAACGAAAATTCTTTAAACACATGCATAGACGTAATAGTAATAGCTGTAAAGCAAAATAAAGTAACCGAAACCGTGAAAACTTTTCTAAATTGTGACCAGTGCAAATTCTAAATAATAATAAAAAATAAATAATACAAAATAAACCACAAACAGAAAATCAAATACTCAAAGTATTTGTAATATCGCATATGTTAATAGCAAATTTTCGTGTGATTTATCTGGAATCTATCTTTTCTTTGGGATTCGAAAGTTGTCTGTGCACAGGTTAAAAGCACCTATTACGTTATAAATTTGCATTTTGATCGAAATGTTACTATTTTACGATGATTATGGTCACGATATAGTCGGTTTTATCATCTTACGTAGTTGTTTACGACGTCAATCCACGCGTGAGTATAACCACATTTAACAGCAGAATATTCCATTATAGATAAACTCTGTATCTTTAAATTAGACAAAAAAAGTATTAGAAGCTCTTGAATAAGAAGGCAAATAAACCGTGGATCTTATGCTAATATTTGTCGTATTTACGGAGTGATAAGTTTAAATAATAAATTTAATTTTATGTGGTGAGATGAACCTTTCAACCTTTGTAGAGTCTACTTGGCGTTTCAACCCTAAATAAACTGATACACCCTAGTTAACTAATGACCCACTATATAACGCAAAGGGGATTTCAAATAAACATGTAACATAGACTGTTTTTGGAAATATGTTATTTATTTGCAATTTACGCAATTGAACCAACCCACGATGTGTTTTATTATTACCTGTTAACATTTTACGTACACATTAGAACACAGAATAGCCAAACTTCTTCATCTTTCATGGACAAGCCTCTTCATTCAGACAAACGGATATCAAGTCCACGTAACGCAGTGTTAGTCTCCAAACCAATGGCCATTAAGCAACCTTTTCTCAATATTGGCCTAATCCACTTCAAACAAGCGTGGCCGTACTAAGCCGGTGTGCGTGTAAAATGGAGGCCGTAACATTTCTGCGTGACCGCTGCGGCGACGCAAATGTCGCGGAGAATCTATTAAAAGTCGGGAGTTTCCCCCCTTTTATCGCGCGAATCGATAGGGGCATCCTGGCGGGTGTGTTTCCATTGCACTTCGTTTGCAAGACATCGCAATGAGACTTTTAATGTCGGGCACGTGCTGGCAACCCGCTTACCCTTAATGAGCCCTTTCGTTCGTTTGGCGCAGTTGTTAAGCTATTGGCAGGGTCATGGGTTCAATTCCCACCCGGGAGAAATATTTGTACGAACTATAGATAATTGCTCCGTCTCTGGGCGTTTGTCCGCGTGAAATTTATGTACGTAAAACGCAGTTACAAGACAAGATATTTCTTATGTCTTACTATAAGGGCTGCGACCTTTTTAAAACTCAAGGCAAGACACTACTGTTTTTTTTAATGGCCCGTTGGTGTAGTGGTTAGTGCTCCTGACTGCAAAGCCAAAGGTCGTGGGTTCTGCTTGCAATACAATAACTGTATTACTTCCCTAGGTGAACTCTGCAAAAGAAAAACCTACCACTTTACTCTTACTCTATCTTATTAAAGTCTGCACGCTACGACTGCTAAAGTAATTTAGGTTACAATTTGTAAAACCATAAGCGGAATTTATAACAAAATAACTGACTTTAGAAGAAAAGACAATCAAAACATGTTTATCAGAATGACTCACGTGACGTGACGTGTTAGACAATGGAAATGCGTTACGACAGTAGGTCAACGATGCTTCGGCGTCATGCGAAGTTCAGGGCGGTGCAAGCGGATACGTTACAGCCGATCTAGTTCACTCATTTCACGGGTGTTCAAAGTTCAAAAGCACGTAGAACCTTTACGTGCTTCTTTATAATCAATTACATTGGTAGAGCGTTGCCGTTTATAACGTTTGATAAAACTTTATGTAATAAATCAATCACGTATTGATAAAAAATAATCAACACGGCAGTTGAACTAATAAGAGTCTTTGGTTTTTTAGTTAAATAAGCAACCCCGATTCTCTAAGTTGAATAAAACTCATATGAGTTTAATTGACATTCGTTTAGCCCTTTCTAAAATTTAAAGTAACAAACATAGAGCAACCATTTTAACACCTACAATAACACATGCTACAATTTTATTATAAAGCTTACCCTTGTGTTTTCAAGCATTTTGTTTATCTGCCTAGTTAGAAATAAAAAGACTAAAAAGACCTTTTTTCTCACTTGTTAGGGCAGTTATAAGTCGGATGATAATAAAAAGCAAGCGAGAAACCTTCCCTAATCCAATAGGAAGTAAACGTTAAGTTATGCACGTGTAAAATGCACGGACTAAAAGTTCCTCAACTGGTACGAATCCGAACACATTAAACTGGATTTAACGAGTTTCGAAACGAGCTAGTTTGAGTGCTGAAACACTCGGTCTGCTAGGAAAGCGATGTTTGTTGTTCGAGCTCAATAGTTCACTTGGGAGTTCTAAATTTGTGTTATTTTCTGTTACACAGCGTTTGCGAAAGTTGATTGAAGCGTTATTACAAAAAATATATACAGAATACAGCACCGCGTTATAGTTTGTTCGAAAATCGAGGCAACTAAATTCTATACTACTTATGTTAATAGACTTTATATTTCGTAGTTCTTGAGTGTAGTTATTTAAGGGAAACCTACCTGCATCTCTGGTGATCCACCTTCGTCCCTTATGAGCAGAAGATAACTGTGGCCATCGATTATCACTTCTTTTTTGAATCGACCCCCTGAAACAAAGAATACCATATAATTTGAATTCAACAAGTTGATCAGTTTAGAATATAAAAAAAAAGTTATGTGTCGGCATCTACGGTACAGTGCCTAAACGGTTTAAGTTATAGCGGGGGCGTCTTATAGTAACTTCAGAAAGAGTCCAAGAGATGGCGCTTAACGAAAAGAGTTAAATTACAATATTTTTTAATGATAAATAAATAATCATACCCACAGCGGAAGAGGTAATGTTTATAAAAGATAATGCCATGACCATAAAAAAATAAACATCCCATCTGGGGTGTAGGCAGACTTTATTTATTCTATTTTGTTAAAAGAAACTGGATACGTCTTTTGAAATATAAGATTTTTTTTAATGTAATAAACTCTTTAAATGTAGTGAAGTTAACGAGATTAAATCAATGAATACCACCTTCTGGACTCTCCTCTTGCATGTAGGCCCCGGTGAGATAACGGTGTACCAAAGCAGATTTCCCGCTGTCCGCTGAGCCCAAAACCCCGACTCGAAGCTCTGTCACACCGCGAGATGCGGTCCATTCTTGGCTGTTGACGAACGAATCTGTAAAGAGAAAGGAAATATTCATTAATTATCTATTTTACAACAAAACGTGAATATGGCGAAACAATACATTTTATTACAGCGCCACCTATCGGCGCTAAGCGACATTAATATTTTTCAAAAACAAAAAAATAGAGGGCGTAGGCCAGAGTGTTAAAATTGTATAACCTTGATAAAATATATCAAACGGATGCAGATCCTGTTAAGTTTTTCTTATTTGTAAAGTAATTTTGAAATATAATTGTTGCAGGTACGTACAAAATTTAAAGAAACGTCTACACGGATTTGTTTCAATTTTGTACAAATTGTTAGTGCCAGCCCAAAATGTATAGTAGCACCGTCTTTTATGTGTTGTATCTTTCAATTTTTGAAAATTATTGTTCAATGAAATCACTATGTAAAGTCGTCAGTGACATCTTCAGAAATAAATATTTCTCAGATACTTCTCTAACAGTTGAAATACGCAATATTGTTGACCTTCGGGATGTGTATTAGGATCGAACCTCAATTTATTAATACGCAGATTAATAAGTTTTCGCGTTCATAATTTTTGACGACATCGTTAAACAAAGCGTATAGACTTAATCAAAAAAAACATATGCTTTGAATATATAGTTTTTTTTTGTACTAAACGGTAACTGACGGTTAATTCCAATATAGAAAAAGTATGGCCAACATTGATCAACACATTTGTTTAGATACATATACAAAGAATTTTTTGTTACGACATAAAATGGAAGAGAAGTCTTGTGTCTTAGAGACCTATCCACAACGACATTTGACCCTTAAGATATTTAAGATGTTATATCTGTAATTAGCATTTCCCTTTGAACCGAAACACAGTAATGCTTATAAATTATTGATTGGAGGCAGAATAACTGACAGTACGTGGTTCAACGGTGGTAGAGCCACGCAGCTGTTCCCGCTGCTGTATGGGCCGGCTCGAACCGGATAAGTACCACGACCTCACAGGAAATCGGCGTAAAGTGGAAGTGGTTGCGCTTCCGCGTTTCGTCCGGTGAGTGAGGTGGCCGTTGGCCCAACCCTTTTCGTCCCCTCCCATTCCCCCCTTAACCACTTGCGGTGGATTCTTCCAGAAAGATAAATGACGTCCGTGGCACGTCCATTGTTTCATGAAATTGTTTACCGAGGCACAGTTTCTCCTTGCTTTTCACCTTGTTAAGTTATAAGTATTGACCACCAACCGACCCACCCGCCGAACGCTGCCTGAACGCACCGCGAAGTGATTTCCGCTCAACTGTTCCGGTACGCGCAACCAAGAATTTCTTTGCACCGCAAGTGGTTAATGGCAGGCAACGCATTTGCAAGTTCTGTTGCTCAGGTGAGCCGCTTGCTCGTTTGTCAGCCTACTCCATAAAGAAAACCATCACCTAGGCGATGGCTTCTAAGAAGATTACCACTTACGAAATTATACTACGCGTGTCTAGATTATCTGCGTCGCGACATTTACGCAGAATTCACAGACGTACCATGTATCGACGCCATGGGTCGCCGCGCAATATGATGTCGAAATAAATCTTTGTCATTTTTAATCGACTTCAAAAAGTGAAGTTCTGAATGCCTGTGACTGTTTTCATATAGAGCGATATTTTCACTGATTATCATCCGATTATGATGATTCTTTCTTTATCGCGATAGCTTTGCCGCGAGTATGTTTTTTTTTATAGATTTTCATTAATATTGAGCTTGAACATCTTTTAAATTTCATGAAATAAAATAAGAAATAGAGTCGGATTGAGGTATCGTTAAATGTCTTCGCAGGCAATAATAATTCTATTGAGCAGTGACGGTATTACCATACAACGCCAAAAGCCCGGCTTGCCCTACTAAGGAGTAAAATTTATAAATCTTAACTAGCACATAATTCCCGAATAGTTTATTTTTAAATTTGAGCGTTGAGGGCTTTTGGGCTTGTATGATAGTACCGCCACTGCTATTAATAAAATATTAAATTCATATCATATTCGATAACTTGAACCTTTATAGCATCATATATGATTATAGTATTAGTATACAAAGTCAAGTTCATGGAATCATTATTCATTTTATAAGAGACAAAGAAGTATTATATATAATAGAGTAACACTCATCACTCGAACCTATAAAATTCCTTATTTTTTTCATAGTATTATAATTGCAAATTCTGTATGTTGCTTTGCTGTTCATTTGGGCTTTTAAAGTGTACGACACCAGCGTAATTTTAAGCATACGAGTAGGTGTAAGATTTGTTACGGAACGTGTAATCGGATATTATTTATCCCGAAAAAATTACGAAAGGTACATGATCAACATCAAAATCATCGCGGGCAAAACCACGAATAAGACCTTGTTTCACATAATCACTCTCTCTTTACCTTAACTAAAGCTACTTATTATGTGTTTTATTACATTAGTACTAACTACCTCTTTGTATATATATATATATATATATACACCACCTTTTTAACACTATAAAAGCATCCTTGCTCGTCTTTCCGGATAATACATTTATATAAATTTATGATATAGTCTAGCTCAGAAAGCTATTACGGGAGAGGTTTACGGAATCGGTTCCGATACTGCCTCAACCTCGGAATGCGGTCCAAGAGTGAAAATGAGCTGAAGCGAGAAAGGAAAGGACGTTACGCGCGTAACGCGTAATCGCTAAATCGGGCACGCTCGCGCGGGCTTTTGTCACGGCGCTGTGGAGCCACGAGTTAACGGTCCAAGCCGCAGAAGTCAGCGGAAATTTTAGTTTCACTCGATACGATCAATCAACGCTCATTGAATTTACATTATTCGAACTGTAGTGTTCCCTGTGTCGCAAGTCTCACTGGCTCGACACACACGATATGCACTGGCGCACACCCGCTCTCGCCTATGGCTCAGGCAGTAATAATTTGCGCTCCCACACCGTACGTAAGAGATAGTGTATTTGCACACAGATAATATATATGTTTAGGAGCACAGACGCTACAGGAACAAAAGGCGAGAACGCAGCGTCCACGCAAATCACTATCACAAATATCGAAAGCTCAATGGCGCTAACGACATAGTGCTGCCGGACAAATTGGACAAATGCATCACAGTCGAACGCAATCACGGCTAAAGGGCGCAGCCGGCGCTGGGGAAGCGACGGCGTAGCGCGAAACCATCCGCAGACCCCGCCGCCCGGAGGTGTCAAAACCGGCGCCGGGCAATAGACGTGCGGCACCGAGCACGCGTGAGAATATTTGGACAAATGACCCCCCACCCATTTATTCTAGTACCGGTAATGAATCGTTTCGTTAACGGTCAACTTGGCCACTCGGGAAAATCGAATACCGTTGCGGTGCGACGACCTCTCCCACCCAAATCAAACACGATTCACTCAATATTTACGTGGACATTATTTGTGAGTTGACATTTTTTTTTTAATATAAAGCAAAATTACAATTCGTCATTCACGATTATCAACAGACGTGTAGAGTATTTGATGTAATCCCACACGCAGCAAGTTTCTACCTAATGTCTACTTTTATTAGGTAAATAGTTTAAGACCGTACTTAAAACGTGGATGTTTAAAAATCGTAACAAAAAAGCGACAGATCCAATATTTTTTCAATTTCTACAATATGTGGTATTCGCTAGATAATAAAAATAATATCATGGGACATCTCACACATGGCCATCTGAACCCAAACTAGACAGAGCCTGTACTATGATAATCAGTTAGCTGATATACATACTTATATATTTTTAAACATATACTTATATAGATAATTAACACCCAGACACAGAACAAATATCTATGTATTAATAATATTTTGTGCTAGGTGGGAATCAAACCCACGACTTTTGGTTTTGCAGTCATAAACACTAACCTTAACACCAGCGGGCCAGTCAAATATTTTTAAAAGTATTTAAAATGTAAAGGTTTTAAATAAAAGTACGGAATATAACCTGCATAGTTGTTTCACTTATAGTACGCGTCGTGAAACGTAATGAAACAATGCTGTTTATATTTCTGAAATAGTCTAAAAAATTAGAAAAATATCTAACTAAGGTCTATGAGATCCGGTCTTGTCTAAAAGCGTCTAACAAATAATACTGCCCGACAATACCTACCCTGACTGTGAACCGAATTCTAGATGTAATTTTTACTGTACTTTAACACACGTGACACTATACCCCACACGGTGTAGGGATGCATAAACCCAGCGGCGGTACTACCATACAAGCCCAAAAGCCCGGCTTGCCCTACGAGCCGGGCTTTTGGTCTTGTATGGTAGTGCCGCCACTGCATAAACCTATAAATTTCGATATTACGACATTAAAACAGCGCACCGACCATTGTTATATCTAATTTTGAGACAACGTAACGAAACATATTTGAAACACGTATTTATGGACGAGCGTTAAATAATTCCCTATTTACGGCCGGACATAGTGGGCACCGGATAAGGTGTAAATATGCAGTTTGTTTACTGTACATTATCATAATAAAATGACCGACGTCAAAATATGTACCCGAAAATTACATTAGATATTAACTAAAAGGAAATCATAAAAATAACACCAGCTCTGTGGCTGAAGAAAACAAAAATAAATGAGTTAGTGTGTAAAATAAGATTATCAACGATGGAATAAACGAAAAGTTTTTTTTAAAATGTTTAATAAATTAATTTGGCAACTGTTTTTCATGACATATTCAAACAACAACACATACAACCATAAAATTTATTTTGTACAATAGTCCTCTTACAAATTTAAATACGATTAGTCCTCTAGCTATTTATTCTAAACCAAAAAACGAGAATTCATAAAACTGTAATAAAAAAAAACTTATTATTTTAATAGGAAGCCAACATGCCTTGCGTGACGTTTAATAACTTCAGAAGTAACGAAAGAAAGTTTAATAACTTAATATCATGACATATACATAACATAAAACATTTGCCCATAAAACTCTTGCAAAAAATGCAAAGATCTTTTTAGGAGAGTAAATCGTGCACCTGATGGCATGCGACTCGTCTGCTTATAGCAGCGCAGAGCCACACATAAAAAAAATAAATAAATAAGTAAATATATACTTCTACGGTGGTAGAGCCACGCAGCTGTCCCCGCTGCTGAATGGGCCGGCTCGAACCGGATTAGTACCACGACCTGACAGAAAATCGGCGTGAA
>DWHO01004140.1:0-11318 GCA_018247575.1 Eurytides lysithous rurik
GACTGAAGTATTGAGCATAGACTGTCGATGTAGAAGGCGAGGTTGCCTGCGGTGACGTCACCTCTAGTTTCCTTTTTCTTCCTAAATTATTGAAATTAATTTATCTTCAATAGCGCCAATATGCAATTTACTTTTTAAATTTAACGTCTTGCACTTGTACCAAAGTATTAATTATTATTATATTGTACTTTAGATTTGAATAGGTATACTTAGATTGAAATGTTGTTATTATAAGGTGCAATATAATCGAAACGGTTTTTTAAATGCTTATGCAAATTGGAGGTATTGCTACCATTGAGTACGAAACCAACAATGAATAAAAAAAAACAGACGAATGGTTAGATTTTTTCTCTCTATACAAACACAAACAAGCTTACCAACTGCGCAAAACTTTTCTATTTAACTGCTCATGAAAGAAGAGATCAAAAAGTTGGATAAACAAAAATAATTGGTTTTTATATATAATGATACGAGTACTTTTGACCGATACCTACTTGGTGCTCTGTTGTAAAGTATCGATACCAAAAGTACTTGGTATCGAAAGAAAAGAATCGAGTAAGTACTTGTATTTACAAGTATCGTTTCATCCATAAACGGTAGATTCAGCTGTAACTGTCAATGACACCACATGCGGTAATTGCAGTCGGTTATATATTGTGCCAAAGTGGCACGTTCTTGAATCAGTTGACATTCAATATTATTTATAAAAATGGTAAATATGTGCCAACAATTGCTCCTTTTACATAAAATTTTCATTTAATTTTTCCGTTTAAATACATGAATTGAGAATTCGAGAAAACTATTTTATTGAATTTTTGTTAATATTTTTATTTGTGTATCCCTAGATTTCAGCTCACATTTTTTTCATATTCTAAAATTTTCAGGTGACCATAGATCGTAAAGGCACTTTTAAAGTTGAATATCTTCAAGAAATTGAGAAAAGAGTTCAAGAACGATGGGAAATGGAAAATATTTTCGAAATTGAGGCACCAGCTGATGGAAACCAATATGAAAAGTTTATGTGTACCTTTCCTTACCCGTATATGAATGGACGGTTACATTTGGGCCATACATTTTCACTTTCAAAGTGCGAGGTTGGAATTTTACCTTTGAAAATTTACCTTAAGTATATTCTAAGAATACAAATTGTCTTATATCAAAAATCTAAGACATTGGTCAATTCAACCTAGATAATTCAACAAATCTATCATAAAATATTTCATATTATTTTTTGCCCCTTAAAATTTTAAATGTATATAAAAAATTGTAGTATAACTTGTAATTAAGTATATTTATAAATTTTAAGGCATATCATATTATTCATTTCTCAATAGTAGCTAAATTACATCCTATTCTATAAATATATCCTACTGTTAAAGTTAATAACTAAAAAGGATTCTCTTTATTTTTTTTATTTCCAGTTTGCCACAAGGTATCATAGACTTAAAGGAAAGATGGTTTTATTTCCTTTTGGTTTTCATTGTACAGGAATGCCTATTAAAGCTTGTGCAGATAAGTTAAAAAGAGAAATGGAAATATATGGTTGCCCGCCAGTGTTTCCTGAAGATCAAGATACATTGACTAAAGATGAAGATGATCTTGCCCTTAAAGACAAGAGTAAAGGGAAGAAAAGTAAAGCTGTGGCAAAAACAGGAAATGCAAAGTTCCAATGGCAGATAATGCAAAGTTTAGGTATTCCTGAAGAGGAAATTAAAGAGTTTGCCAATGAAAGCTACTGGTTGGAGTATTTTCCACCTAGAGCAGTTTCAGATTTAAAACGAATGGGTATTCATGTAAGTCAAAAAATTAATATATTTTATAATTTCATTAGACATTTAATGAATGAGTATATAGTATCATTTGTAATGAATAACTATAGAAATTATTATGCACAGAGTATAACAATTATTTCTACAGTATTTGTTTAATCAAATTCCCACTCAAATTACTTTTAAAAGATGTTATAGGAAAATAATGTCAGTAAGTATTTTTGACACATTTTAAAGTTCTGTTTTGTTTTTCTGAATCTTTCATAAAGACTGAAAGAATAAAAATATTACTTATTTATCATTATGGAAAACACTATTTATGTTTTTATAATTTATTTCTATATTTTCTTATTTAAGATTCTTGGCCCAATGTACATTGCTACAGAAATTTCTTAGTACAACTTTGTAGAAGAATTAAGTCAAAAGAAAATTTAGTATATACTTATATAATATTACAGGTAGATTGGCGCCGAAAGTTTATAACAACTGATGCAAATCCTTTTTATGATTCATTTGTAAGATGGCAGTTTTATATTTTAAAAGATCGTAAAAAAATTATGTATGGCAAACGCTATACAATATTTTCTCCACTGGACAAACAACCTTGTATGGACCATGATAGAAGTACTGGCGAAGGTGCTGGACCTCAAGAGTACACCCTAATTAAACTTGAAGTTTTAAAGCCATATCCTGAAGTCCTAAAGTATGTACTATCTTTTTCATTTGAACCAAAAACAAGACAACTATAGGGATATATCTATATCTATAAATTATGCCTTGTTTTTGATATAGTTCAATTTCATTATATAGAATACTTCCTTATTTTTTTATAATTATGCTAATCTTTTTTAAATTTTATTTATCACTTATTAGGTGCTAGCTTGTTTGAGACAAGATGTCTGAATGTCATAACAGAATTCTAATAAAACATTTTAAAAGTAATACATACATATTTCCCTCCAGTGGCAGTTGCAGCCATAATTTCTTATAATTTGACATAATTCAACACCTATGTTATAACTCACCTTACATAAAAGCCATGGAAAGAAGAAGAATTCTTTCATGACATAACATCAAAATAATTGATTTTATTTTATAGTTAAGAAAACTATATGTCATTACATATTAACAAATACTATAAACACTAACAATATATTTAAAAAAGAGCAAATACAAGTTTTCACATATATAATTAAGAAACAAAAAGATAAAAGACAATTTCAGTATACTTTCTTAGACAAATTCAATTACTTAATAGCTATTTAATTCTCAATTTAAACCTCTCTATTACAATAAGTTCTGTGGGCCCGGATGCCAAAAAACTTGCTGTTATAAAAACATTTCATAAAATTTATTATTGTACATCTTTATCCTGTCAATGATGTATATCAATTTTTGATATTATAGAGTGTAACTATTAAAAACCTATTAATAATTAAAGTTTTTTTATCTATCGTTTTAGATCTTTTAGAGATAAAACTGTTAGTTTTGTTGCTGCAACATTAAGACCAGAAACAATGTATGGTCAAACAAATTGCTGGATACATCCTGAAATAAAATATATTGCTTTTGAAACTGTCAATGATGGGATATTTATATGCACTAAGCGGGCAGCAAGGAACATGTCCTATCAAGGCTTTACTGAAAAGGATGGAGACTTTAAAGTACACATGGAAATTCTTGGCCAAGATCTTTTAGGCATTCCTTTAAAATCACCACTGACTTCTTACCCGAAAATATATTCCTTACCTATGTTAACCATAAAACAAGATAAAGGCACTGGAATTGTAACTAGTGTTCCGTCAGACTCTCCTGATGATTATGCAGCCCTAGTAGATTTACAGAAAAAATCTGCATTCAGAGAGAAATATGGTATTAAAGATGAAATGGTACTCCCTTTTAAACCTGTTTCCATCCTAGAAATCCCAGAGTTTGGCAACCTGTCTGCCGTACATTTGTATGATAAATTAAAGATTCAAAGTCAAAATGACAAAGAGAAACTAGCCCAGGCCAAGGAAATGGTTTATTTAAAAGGTTTTTATGATGGAGTTCTATTAGTTGGCAATTACAAGGGAAGTAAGATTCAAGATGTCAAAAAGAGTATACAGACTGATTTGATTAAATCGAATGGCGCCGTAATTTACTATGAACCTGAAAAGACCATTATATCAAGGTCTGGTGATGAATGTGTGGTTGCACTCTGCAATCAGTGGTATTTAGTCTATGGTGAGGAAGAATGGAAAGCGCAAGCAGAAAAAGCCCTAGCAGCAATGAATACTTACCATGAAGAGGTTAGGAAAAATTTCCATGCAACTCTTAGTTGGCTCCATGAATATGCCTGCTCAAGAACCTATGGCCTTGGTATGCATTTTTTAATTTTTTTACAGGTCCACATATTAAATGAATTCAAGCTGATATTGATTACATCTGCAATCAAACAATATAATAAAGTTATGTGTTTAAAAAATAAAATGTATGATACATATAACTTCTTCATCGTTTTGTCAGAATTTACTTAGCCCAGTGTCATGCCATTCAAATTGTAACACAGTAATGTTTGGCGGTTCTTCTAGAAATGAGATATATCACGCCGTTTTAGTGGGTCAAAAATAATAATCTCTCTCGTTTTTAGGAACTAAACTACCATGGGATCAGCAGTGGGTCATTGAGTCTCTGTCAGATTCTACTATATACAACGCTTATTACACAATAGCTCATTATCTGCAAGGCGGCACTTTCAGAGGAAACGGCGAAAACGCTCTCAAGATTAAACCAGAAGATATGACCGCGGAAGTGTGGGATTATATATTTTTCATAGACGCGCCACTACCAAAGAGTTCCAAAATAGCCAAGGAGTCGTTAAATCTTATGAAAAGATCCTTCCAGTTTTGGTAAGTATTTAATACGTACTTCCGCCTTATACCTCTTTCAGGAGAGGTGCAGGAGAACAAAAATACTGTTTCTCTTCTCTCTCTCTCTCTTCTGTGTGAAATAGACTGTTTTATTTTTATAGGTTATTTTTTATTCTGGAAAACACAAAAAAGGGTAATAACGCCGTTTAATTGTCTTATATTCTTTGTTTGCTCCATCGATGTATTTCTTATAAAACTACAGCCCACGTTATATTTCTTATAAAACTACAGCTCACGTTATTTATATGCACCTAGGATTACACAGCACAATTCCTCTAAGTGTTTACAAATGATTTCAGAACTATACTTAGCTATGCTTTCCTCTCGTCACTCATATGTATGGTCAATATTTTCTCCAGAAGCCACAGTCTTAACCAAATCTATTCAATCGACACATTATGCTGCATACTCACGGTGTAATGTGTCTAAGTAATTTGTGTGGAACAAACCAATCATAGGTATCCGGTCGACGTGAGAATGTCGGGCAAGGATCTTATACAGAACCATCTGACGTTCTACATTTACAACCATTGCGCGATCTGGCCGAAGGAGGAAGACAAGTGGCCCAAGGGAGTGAGGGCCAACGGTCACCTCATGTTAAACTCTGCGAAAATGTCCAAATCTGACGGCAACTTCCTGACGCTGTCGGAGTCCATAGAGAAGTTCAGTGCCGACGGTATGAGGCTGACGTTGGCCGACGCCGGAGATTCCGTTGAGGACGCCAACTTTGTGGAAAGTTCTGCCGACGCCGGCATACTGAGGCTGTACACTTTCATCGAATGGGTGAAAGAGGTCATGGCTACAAAATCTAGCCTGAGGACAGGTTAGTTGAACATTATTGATTGCTCGTAAGACCCAAAATAAAAATTATAAAAAAGAAAACACTAACACTCGTTACGAACTTTGTTAATTAGATCTTTCAAACAAACAAAAATACACACATACGCTAACGAAGTTTTTTTTATGTAAGTACGCTCTATTGTAAGGTGAGATGTAAGGACATTTTGCATACACAGAAATCACACAGGCAAACACTCAGGTCCAGAACAATCATCCGGAGCTCATGCTAATAATGTGGGTAATGATTGCAATAACCACTTTGAATTCCGCAGGCGAGTACAACTTCCACGACAAGGTGTTCGTTAGCGAGATGAACGCCAAAATCAACCAGACCGACGAGAATTACAGCAAGATGCTGTTCAAGGAGGCGCTCAAGAGCGGTTTCTTCGAGCTGCAGGCGGCTCGAGACAAGTACAGGGAGTTGTGCTCCGACAGCTTAATGCACGCCGATGTGGTCACGCTTTATATAGAAGTGCAGGCCAAACTCATATCGCCGATATGTCCCCACGTCGCCGAACACGTCTGGGAGCTATTGGGCAATGTAAGTGTTGTTTACCACGAATGAAAAAACAAACTGTTCTGTCTCCTTTTCTATCGTGCATGACATTCTGTGGAGTCTGGACCGACGAGACTGAGGAGATTATAGACTATAATTATATTCCTATGTTAAATTATATCATCGCATTTTCTAGTAATGATGTTGGGTTTGTTCATAGGCGGCAATCTTACCATCTGATGAGACCCTCGATAGCCCGTAATAAGTGATCGCTTTTACAGCGAATTTTGTTTCCTGTGCGCTGTTCTATTATAAAATGCGTTAAAATACATATCTTTACATATTATTTATTTAGAAAAAAAATGTCATTGGTCGAAATATAATGGCATAAATACATTCAAATATAATGGCAAATGAAAATAGGATCGACGTATACATGTTTAAGGATGTCAGAAGCTTTATCAATATAATAATTTTTTGTTTTACCACATCTCACTTGAATACAAGTTCATGTTTACTGTAATCATTTTGAATCATTTTGAAGTGTGCTGTGTAACTCTAAAATTAGTTTGTAACTCGAATATCTCAAGTAGCCGCCAAATTTTAGTTTTTCTGTTGAAGTTTTACCTGAACAGTTACACCTCTTACTGGACGAATGCAAAAGCATACATTTTTTATTAAATTTCGTTCAATGCGGCTCCCGTACTAGTGTATAATATCCCCGTGTCGCAAAGTATGCCGAGATTCGAAATATCTATAAACATACTATTATGTAAGTCACAAATATTATCCCGGGATCAAACCCACGACACGGCGCGCAATGGCACTTTCCAAGGTCCAAGGACCATTCGTACAATACGTAAAATAAATACTTTTACTTTGTCCCGTTTTTCATGTCTCTGACGTAATAAGTGCAGGCACAGGTAGGTAGTTCTATTGCTTAATCATTGATGTTTACAGAAAGAGAGTATACTTCACGCGCGTTGGCCTGTCGCTGGTGAGATCGACGAAGTGGCTGTCAAAGCTAGTACATATCTAATGGAGGCTGCACACTCGTTCCGCATCTATCTGAAGAACCATTGCGCCGTTAAAAAGCCCAAGAAGGGTGAAGCTCCTAAGCCGGAGAAGAAACCGAACAGAGCGGTGATATGGGTGGCCAAGGAGTATCCCAAGTGGCAGCACATTATATTAAGCACTCTGAAAGAACTTAACGGGGTAAATACTTAAATAGTTGCTGTTCTAATTTAGTGGTCCTTTTGGTTGCAAGTCTTCGTCTTATTTAAAAACGCTGTCCCTACTTATAGTATGTATAGTGTATAACCCAAGTATAGGAAGACGTGCATTTTACATACATAAATTTTATGCGGATACATCCAGATTCGACACAATTATCTGTTGATGATACTAATGTTTGTCCCGAATGGGAATCAAACCTACGACCTACGACGCCGAAGCCGAAGCTTAACGAGTCATCAAAATAAGTAAATTAAAAAACACGATATTTTCGAATTACAATGTATTATTAAACTTGTCATGCCTATGGATAAAATAAACTTTTATTAGTATATAACTACACTATTTATATTTACATAACTTGAAGTTAAGGATATTTGTTTTTATTATCATTGATTTACTTATTTCTGTAAATGCTTCATAAAAATTGCTCGATATATTCCGACTGTTTACTTTCTCATTCTATGTAAATTACTGTATGGGGTATCCATTTAAGTCTTCATACAGATACTTAAAAATTGTTATTTGCCGTCTGAAACTGCCTTTGCGGAAGTTTATGCGCAATTAACTTGTGTTCGTGCTAATCGTCTTGGTGAATTGTTTCCCTATTTTATATTTACCAAGAATAGTACAATGTCCAATGTAAATACGATTCGGGATATTTAGAATTAAACAAATGATAATCTTCAACAGCCTTCCGGCCTTCCCGACAACAAGAGCATCTCGGGTAAATTGGGGGCTATAGCAGAACTGAAGAAATACATGAAGCGTGTGATGCCATTCGTACAAGCGACCAGGGAAAACATGGAACGAGTGGGGATAGAGGCCTTGTCAGTCGCTTTGCCTTTCGACGAAGCCGCCATCTTGCGGGAGAATAAGCAATATCTGCTTAATACCTTAGATGTAAGCACTTTGGAAAATATAATGAGTATGCAATATTAATACTTGGAGGATTTCGCCTACCACAATACTACTTCTCATTTTTTCCCTCGCCAAGTACTTACGCAATATAAAGATATGCCATCTTTGGGTTAAAGGAAAAGCCGAGTAGTCTTGAACTCCTGTAGTTTAATATATTTAGTGGTATTGTGTCTTTACAGGCTAGCGACTCACTTACCATCATATGATGACATTCAAACGGTACGGCCTCATAGAAGTCGGCGTAAAACGAATTAACCTCTCGTCTGTGGAATCTCAAACAGCTACTTTGCCGTCTGTGGCACCTAATTTTGGCTTTTACAAGATATTTTGAGTGTTTTTTTTTTCATTAAAGTCGATAACTTTTTGATTTAAGTCAGAGCAATCCATTTTTTCTTACTTGAATATTAATTAAGGTATAATATTGTGATAAAAAATTTAAAACCTATATTAGATTTTTACAAAGACGAGCCCCAAACTAAACAAGTAGATCGCATCCGTGATACGTGTAAGTTACTGTGTCCTGTAAAAGGACGCGTAACAGACCAGAGGTTAACTAATGTTTTTACATTTGGTTCTTCAACGCCATTAGTTTACTTAAACATATTTACGACGCATGGGAGAAATCACAAATTGCTATTGGGGTATTTTGCGATTTATCCAAAGAATTCGATTGTGTAGGTCATTAAACCTTAATTTTTTTCTTCTTAGTAAATATTTATTTAATAAAATTCCATAATGTATTAATAGTAATCTTCATCAATCCGACCAAGCAGAAACGAAAACTTAATTGTTTCGCAAAATAATTGATTTTACGTGAATACTATATTAGTAATTTTTTTCCGGAATATATCGAATTTTAATTTTGTTTAAAATATAATTAAAACGCGATGGAATCCGTAAATTTATTCTATAACGAATTGTCTTATCACCGTTCACGGTGAAATTGATCTCCAGCTGGACACCATCGAAGTTAAGTATACAGACAGCCACGACGCCCCAGAGAAGACGCGCGAAGACTGCGCCCCCGGAGCTCCACACGTCAACTTCGCCGCAGACCCGGGCCTCGACGTCACTTTTATTAACCCCACGCCATTAAATGGACTCTTCACTGTGTCCGTCCACCTGGTGGATGGGGACACTGTTGACAAAGTCAAAACCAAGATCGCTAAGGAGGTTAAGCTAATAAAAGGTTTGTTTGTTATTAGTAAAAATTTATATATTCTAAGTGTCTATGTTTCCATTGTTGTATCGAATTATAAATTTTTATACAATAAATCCGTATAAAACATGAATATGATGATCGATGACGTATAATTTTCTGAACAATCTGTTTTTGAGATTAATGCCTTATAGAACGATTTCTTTTGTTAGAAAATCTTGATTGAAAACAATTAAGGTTAAATTCTGAATCATATTAAAGTAGTACACTATACTATAGTAGAACTTAAGTGCAGCGTATTCTTATAGCTACTAATTTACTTGAAAAAATACTCTCGTAATGGGTAAATCTTTGTTTATATCTGGCAACACACATCCAAAACTAAATTCACAAACACCACCATTAAGAATAATAATAATGGGTATATTTATAGTCATGCATTACATTTTATACACAAAGTAGAATTCTCAGTTCTGTTCTGTTACTCACTTATAATTTATGCATTTTAATTTAACGATACTTTTAGCATTAATAGCTGATTGGATCCATGCTCAATTTTTCAGATGTCTCTTACCTGAGCATATGGCGATATAAGGACCCGATTTTAGGACCGAGAAAGATCCCGGTTGTTGGAGACCACAAGGATAAATGTATCGCATTGGAAAACAATTCGGTTTTAAAAGTGGATGTCGCTGGCAATAAAATTGAATTAGTCTCTAATGGATTGAGTGTTGACGTAGGGCTACAATTTATATACACGTACGAAAAGTGAAAATATTAAATGTACTTATTTATTGCGCTTTTAAACTAGTTTTTTTTTGTAATACTACTTTCCTTCATACCAATCATCTGTAATATAACACAGTGGAGTATGGTACGAGTACAACTGTAACAGTCGAAATAATGTCTGTATGTTCCTAGTCCAATAATTCGAAATAGGCTAAACGATACAAATAATCGATTAACACAGATATTAGTGTTATCTTAAGCTTGAATGCCAATGTGCGCACACCTGTGTGCACGTGGCCCTTTACAAATCGGAGGTCGTCGGTTCGAATCCCGCGGTGGGCAATGACTTTGTGTTGTTGTTTCTTAGTTGGGCTAGGGCATTACAGGCTGATCACCCGATTGCCTGAAAAGTAGGATGATCCATGCTTCGGAAGGGCATGTAAAAAGTCAGTCTCGTCTTCTCGCCGACGCCAAGCTGCTGTGGCTTGGAGAAGTCATTATAAAGCTGTTTAATGTCTCTTTTTGGTCGTGTCGGTTATCCGTCCCATCGGGCTATGAGAGTAAAGGTAGAGCAAATGCAACTGTGTCTTAACACTTGTATACAAAAAACACTATAAATTTATACAGTGGCGTGCCAAGGGTTATATCATGGGGCATACCCAAAATTTTCCTAGTCCTATGTACTAAGAATAAGATGGTATTTAAAAAGTAAAGATACTAATTCTAAAAAATTGCCTTTATTCAATGAGTTATTAGATTCATCATGACCTCTAAATGGTAATTCTTGTTGGGCTAAGTGGCAAACTATATCCATTAATCTTTGAAAACATTACGGTTATGCTCAACACGGGAATTATACTTTGATATTTCGTTTAAAAGTTGTTTCGATAAAGAAGTTTCAATGCATTGTTTACCGAAATTACAAAAATAATTAACAGTATTTAAATGTTTTTGTAGATTTTGGTGTTTCTTTAAAGCACCAGATAAATTATTTAAATCATTGAAACCTGAAGAATTGCAAACATTCGTATTATTACAAAACAATATGCAGCACCAACAATACAATTTATTGGTATGTGAACACCCAACAAACAAATTATTATTAAAAACTGAACGATTGAGTTTTACCAGTAGTTTGAAAATTACACAAGTCAGGAGTTGGCTTGGGCAACGTTATTAGATTTGTGGCGTACTGGACGCACATAACGTTCAATAAGAAACTCGAATAATACAGCTCTAATAAGAACTATTTAACGCCC
>DWHO01004141.1:0-11318 GCA_018247575.1 Eurytides lysithous rurik
ATGGCGTCGACAAGAAGCCGGGACCGACTTTTTACATGCCCATCCGACGCATGGATCATCTTACTTTTCAGGCAATCAGGTCATCAGCCCCTCCTCTAGGTGCCCCTCGGCCACCCGTTCCCTCTTCAGGCATGGATCATCTTACTTTTCAGGCAATCGGGTAATCAGCCCGTTATGCCCTAATCCAACTAAGAAACAACAACACAAGGTCATTGCCCTCCCTCCTCCGATTCGAACCCACGACCTCCGTTTTGTAAAGCGCGGGCCTATACCACTAGGCCACGGAGGCAGTTGATTTCATAATATTAATAATAAGAATAATATATGGGTAGGTTATGATGACATATTTAAAAAGTTTCATACACAAAATTAAAATACTTCCAACGAGAAGACCGTATTTTAAATGTTAACATTTAATGACATCTCAACATCGAGGCATTCAAAATAAATTAAAAGGAAAAAGCTTATTATTGATCTTACTTACAGTTCTTATCTGATTTTTGAACTCATTTCAATTCGATTAAAGCAACGGCTGTAGCTGCGGATTTAACTTTTTAATAATACAACTTCTCTTTTTAAGTTGCTATATTATTGAAAGGAACTACATATAATAATAATAAGGTAAGACAAGTGTAAAAACTAAAAATGTAAGTTATAAACATACTCATATGGCCTTATTTACTACGCCCACGTACTTTATCAATAAATTAATCCTTGTCTATCGTAATAAATTGTGAACTTTATCTTCTTATTTATATGATTCGTTATTAGCTATTGAATCTTAAACGATAATCATAATAAGGTCACATCCTGGTCAGATGTTAAACTATGATATCTCCGGTCGATTTCTTATTAATTCATCGCAATAGATAGTATTCGAAGTACTTACATGTGTTATGTTCGAAGTGAATTTTCATTCTATTTTCAATACGAAATATGATCTTAAAAGAAGAGAAGATTATATATAAGAATATGTCCATTTTTTAGCATAGTACATAAAAGGACAGTGTCTCACAAAGCCTGCTTGGCACCCGGACATTTAAGATGTTTTAGAGATTTAAGATCTACATCTCTGGACCCAGGCACTGACAACATTACCGTTTAAATCCAAACGCAGTAATCCTTACAAATTAATGCTTGGCGGTGGTGAGTGTACTTAATATGACATTGGATTTGCATTATTTTTCATAATGGAATCTACAAAAGAGTCCTGTTGAGAACATCCATACATCTTCTATTATTATGTTGTTCTCTATTTACAACTCAATACAAGTTTACGTGCGTTCCGTTATACGATCTCTGCGATCAAAATGCAGGAACCATGAATTTCTGCTAGAATCTTGCTGGCAAATACGGACTAATGGTTTGAAAGGTACAGAATTTTTATTTATGTCATGGGATATCTCACATATTACCATCTGATTCCAACTAGACAGAGCCTGTACTAAGGTAATTAGACAACTGATATCATTCTTATATATTTTAAGATATATACTTATATAGGTAATTAACTCCCGGACACAGAACAAATACCTATGCTCATTGCAGAAATATTTTATTCTGGGTAAGAATCGAACCCACGACCTTTGACTTTCTAGTCAGGAGCACTAACCACTACACCAACGGGCGTCATAGAAGAATTTTCCGCAACCTGTGCCCGTCACCGTAACATCTGTTACCCCGACCTCCGAAATTGGCGTAAAGTGGAAGTATAGAATGACTGAGCCTGACTGGTGTAGTGGGTCCTCTAACGTGGATTCGATTCCTGCCTCATCCGATGACCGTGTGTGAGATATCCCTCACACACGGTCATCGGGTCAAGCAGAAAGGATAAATCGAAATGGAATATGACTATTTATATATATATATATAAATAGTCATATTCCATTTCGATTTTCGATTCCAATACGAAAAATTTTGTTTACTGATGAAATTTACTACTTCTCTACTACTTTAAGAAAGGTGTGAAATAAACCAGCGAGGTTTTCACAACATTTTATTTAACTTCGCAGTAAGTGCAGGCAGCCTTATTTATAAATCTGGATTTAGAGCGCAAGGATATGAATAGCTTCAAACCAAATCATAAATAATGAAGAAAAAGTCTCAATTCTAAGGTCGCTTGATAAAAACTCAATAATAAATGTGTATACGCCGTCCAATAACTTGCTAATATGGTGAGAATCATAAATACAGATCTGCTACCGTGCAGAGGCAATGTTCGTTTAATTTAATTTACCTCACGCATAAACTGAATATTTATGCTCTTTTTCACTGCAATATTAAGGACTCATAATTGGCACATAAAATAATATCATAAATATACGCATTTCTCTGAACACTCCCTACTTTTTACTAAAATAATACTTTGATTTAATTTTTTATTTTTTTATTTTAGAAACATGAATTTCAAAGTCAAAATTCTTTATTCAAAATTAAATTGGTGTACAATCGCTTTTTGACGTCTAATGATTCTACCTGTTCGGAAAAACATGCCTCAGTCCTGAGAAGAACAGGCGAAAGAAACTCAGCGGGACTTTAACTTTTTTACATCTTGAAATGGCCTGGAGGCGATCAAATCATTTCCATGGTGTGCTATCTTCAATGAAATCATTTGCAGCCTTTAGCACACAAACGTCCTTTTACAGTTTTTTAAATTTGGCAATTGGAGCTTTACACATAAAAACGTATACATTGCCCATAAAAAGAATTACTGACTCGTTGTAAACGAGTCTTAGGTACAACAAATTTGCTTTTGTTCCTAGTGTTAATGTCATGCACGTCACACTTCCTGTGAAAGTCATTCATATTTTTGTGAACATACATAACATTTTCATACACGTATTGAAAAGCAACAGTCAATATGCTTAAATTTTTTTCTTAATGACTGACATAGAGTATAAACGTATAGTCTTCACGGCCGTCTTTTTTTTATTCGATTTTTTATTTCTTATAGTAGTCGGGTATAGTCGAGTTGGTTCTGGAATTAAAAGAGACTTATCGGAAGTGGTGTCTTCACATGTAGTGTATAAATGTGCCCCGCGTACGAATGGTGCCGATTTTTCCCTACCTTATATAAGCCTATATGATCTATTCAATTTTGGTATACATAAGCAGTATAGTATGGCCATACGTAGTTATTCTGCTATTGTGGCAGGATTAGTTTCCTTTTTTAAACTTTAAAACGATCCCCTAGTATTATCGTATAATCTGTTAAAAAAACTAGTAGCCGTTAAATCATATTTCTACAAATGAATCTAAAATATGATTTAAATTTTAACTTTCAATCTATATTAACTAAAATAAATTAATATGTTATATATATTTTTTAGGAAATAATAAAGTAGTAACAGAATTTAGCAGGTTTAAAATATAGTATGGGAATATTTGCAGGAGTAGTATGGTCACACTGAACCTACGTCATTTTTTAATCTTTCTAAAGGTTGTAGTCTCAAGTGTTCTGTCATTGGCATCGACTCCAGTTAGTGTCGTGATAAAATAAAAACCGTACTTTTTTAAGGTCCGTCTTTATTTGTTTATAATCATTTTTATAGACATATATAAGTAAACACAACTATTCATTTAGTGTAACTATTAGGTATGAGGTAATAAAAGACTTGCTTAAAGTCTTATTAGTTTTTAAAACTAGTTTTTACACTTTTATTGACTGTTTGTCAGACATCGAATAATTTTTTTTTTATTGTATTATATTTGATGTCTTAAAAACAAATAGCTGACTAATGTATCAAAAACTATAAACGACAATTTTGCCTATTCATCTAACTGACCTTGAGATGTTAGGTTGTGTTAGTTAATGATTATAATGCGATAAGTTTTTTTTATATGTGGTATCGCCGTCTGGTGAGTGAAGTATTTAGGTATTTCTTTTAAAGTGGCGGTAATCACTTTAAGTTAAACGAATTGCCTGCTTGTTTGACAATAATTTCTCAAAAAGGAGTCCTTTCATTTTTCTTTTGTTTTGTTTAGACTATTTGCAAAATGTTTGCGGGTAAGGTAGTACTAATCACCGGCGCGAGCTCGGGAATCGGGGCAGCGACAGCTGTGGATTTCGCGAAATTAAACGCAAAGTTAGTTATAACTGGACGAAATGAAGAAAATCTAGAGAAAGTTGCCGCGGAATGTCTTCAAAATTCACCAAAACAGTTAACGCCGTTAGTGATAATCGGCGATGTGAATAAAGAGAAAGATATCGAAAATATCATGAATTCGACCATAGAGCATTACGGCAGATTGGACGTTCTCGTTAACAACGCTGGTATTTTGGAAAACGGCACTATAGAGACTACAACATTAGAACAGTACGACAGGGTGATGAATACGAATGTCCGCGGTCCTTATTACCTGACGATGCTCGCAACGCCGCACCTCATAGAGAGCAAGGGCAACATCGTGAACGTGTCCAGTGTAGTTGGTCTTAGGTCGTTTCCCAATATCCTCGCTTATTGCGTGTCAAAATCGGCGCTAGATCAGTTCACGAGGTGCGTCGCTCTGGAGCTCGGCTTAAAAGGGGTCAGGGTCAATGCAGTCAACCCGGGCACCATCGAAACTAATTTACATTTAAGGGCGAACATGACTGATGTAGCGTATAAGCAGTACTTAAAGAGATGCGAACAGACTCACGCTATAGGGAGGCCGGGAACTAGTAAAGAAGTCTCCTCGGCCGTCATTTTTCTAGCCAGTGAAGCTGCCAGTAACATCACTGGTGCCACGCTGCCCGTCGATGGCGGCAAACACGCAATGTGCCCACGATGATTGTTGTTTTTTTTTTGTATATCAATAAAGATTGTAAATGTTGTCGGTATTTTTATTATTAAGGAAATCATAGTTTG
Organism: Eurytides lysithous rurik; assembly: GCA_018247575.1. Taxonomy (NCBI): domain Eukaryota; kingdom Metazoa; phylum Arthropoda; class Insecta; order Lepidoptera; family Papilionidae; genus Eurytides; species Eurytides lysithous. The sequence continues at coordinate 4,848 of DWHO01004141.1, forward strand.
CAATTGGAATCTTATTTTAATCTCTGTGAGCGCTCGTTATTCCATCAACCTAATATTTAATTAGTTCTGGGGGGACTATTCGTTTTCGTTTAGTATAGTCTAATAAGTTTTCCTTATTATTATTTTTTTCTAATGTCACAGTCCAATTTGATGTGTAAATGTTTTATTTTAATAAATTTAATGATTTATAGGTTGTAGAATTTGCACGTATATCTGTGCTATTGTCACGTATATCTAAGACATGTACTTAAATAATTAGAACTTGTATAGAGCAAAGATGTTTTCGACTTAAATTATACGCTAACGAATTTACGATTGGTGGTAAACTTAATTAACATTCAGTAACTGCTAAGTATGAGACATGAATAAAAGTAAAAAGTCAAATCAAAAATCCAAGTTGGTACGACGGTATATTTTTTTACATAATGACAAAGTGTTAAATGAGCTTTATCCAATTTCAAGTAATCGATTATAAGTGGCTATTCATAGTTTTATAAAAAATGATTTATTTTTTAATTTATATTTTCCGTAACGATGATTTCAATAACAAGAAAGAAAATATACAAAAGTATTTTTATCTCTTAATTTATCATTAAGACTTCATTAATTATTTTAATTAGTCAATATACAATTTCTATAAACAGGAATAATGTTCGCTGATAAAGTGGTGCTTGTAACTGGAGCCAGCTCTGGTATCGGTGCTGAAACTGCGATCGAATTTGCCAAACTCGACGGCAAACTGGTTATAACCGGTAGGAACAAGGAAAATTTGGACAAAGTTGCCAAACAATGCGCAGAGGGTTCTCCGAGCAAGAAGAATCCGTTGGTTGTTATAGCTGACATGAATATCGCGGCTGACGTTGCGAAAGTTATCAATAATGCGATAGACAGTTATGGAAAGCTCGATGTTTTGGTGAATAATGCCGGGATATTAGAAAGTGGATCAATAGAAAACACTAGTCTGGCACAGTACGATAGAGTTATGAACACGAATGTTCGAGGGCCGTATTACCTTACGATGCTGGCCACGCCCCACCTCGTTAAGTCTAAGGGTTCGATAGTGAACGTGTCCAGCGTGACTGGTCTCAGATCTTTCCCGAACGTTCTAGCGTATTGCATGTCGAAGGCGGCCTTGGACCAATTTACGAGATGCGTGGCGCTGGAGTTGGCTCCCAAAGGGGTCAGGGTCAACAGCGTGAACCCCGGCGTGATTACAACCGGGATCCATATGAAATCGAGCATGGACGCGAAGCAATACGAGGAGTTCCTGAAGAAATGCGCCGACACCCATGCGTTGGGCCGTGCAGGCGATAGTAAGGAGGTGGCCTCTGTTATAATATTCTTGGCAAGCGATGCAGCAAGCAACATCACGGGAGCGACTCTGCCCGTAGATGGAGGCCGCCATGCCATGTGCCCTCGTTAAACAGTAACAGTATTATTCTAAAATTATTGTAGAAATAAAATACTTGTTTTCTTATGTTGTCTTTTGTTTTGTTTATAAATTTTCTCAGCCCTGATTTTGCTTAATGATGTCATTGGATTATTTATTTGTAGTGAATATTTTGTGAGAATCAGTTATTATGTTATTGCGGACCTTTTGAGACACATTTGATAATTTGAATTGTTGTATTCGTTATTGCAGCTGATGATTCGATAAGGCCATTGCTCGCACAATTTGCTATGGCCTCCAAAATGTCATCTGCTTTAGCTCTAAGCTCATCTTTCTGTAAAGCAATAGACATTTTATTAGAGCACAAATGAAAACGGAGTTCATAAAAGTAATATTTTCAATTTCTAATTCTTGTCAATTTCGGACATGTAAAACAATTCTCAAGTCATAATTTACAACATCTGTGCAAAAGTTTTCGTGCTTTCGAAGTTTATATTTTTTACTGATGAATCCCATTGCGATATCCTTTCATTAGAATTGTATAGAATACAGTTGCTGTTCTATCTGTTAAAGATCGTTGTACAGTGCGATAAACCAAAAGGTTTATCGCAAAGGTTTTTCACGCCAAATTTTGCCAAATGAAACTAACTTGTGGTAATAGTGATGCCTAGCTTTGTTTTCAGATAGACTGAAAATTCAGCTAACTACCACTGCCTCCGTAGCCTATTGGTATAGGCCCGCGCTTTACAAATCGGAGATTGCGGGTTTGACGCCCGCAGAGGGCAATTACTCTGTTATTGTTCTAAGTTTGGTTAGGGCATTACGGGCTGATCCCCCGCTTGCCTAAAAAGTAAGATGATCCATGCGTCGGATAAGCCGATCCCGGCTTCTTATCGATGTCATCTAGCGGTGGCTTGGGGAAGTCGTTATTAAGAGGTCGGTTTAATGTCACCGCCTCTACGGCTAGTTATTCTCCGGTTGTGTCGGTTATCCATCCCATCGGGCTATGAGAGTGAAGGAAGAGTGAGTGCGTCTTTGTCGGCGCAAACGCTTGTGCTCTATAATATATCCTGCGCATTTGGCTGATTTCTTGTAAATCGGCCGCCGGGGCTTGAATCGGTTGGGAGGACAATAACATACCTAAGTAAAAGGCCTGTTTTGTGATATCCATAAATTTAAAGTAGAATCAACCTTTCGCCTTCGCGTGAGCCTCTCACATAACAAAATGATAACTTACGTTTCCCAGTATTTCCATTTCCTTTTGTTCTAGATCGTCGTAAACACTTTTTCTTACATCGTAAAAACATTGTTCAACATCAACATTATTGAGACACAGTGATAGTTTTGCCTCGACATTGTTTATGAATTCTGTTTTATCAACAAACAACTTAACGCTAGTCTCCTCTAATAGTGACAGATACTGAATGTTATTCGATATACAAGCGGTAACGTTCACGATAATTTGTTTCAGGATTATGTCAATATTCGTCTGCTCCTTCTGAAAATTATTAAAATGTTAACTTTGGTAACTTGTAATTGAATTTTTCAAACTTATGACCTCTATCTATGGACGAAGCGTTAGCGCCAGTTTACAACATTTACAGTGATTATATTTGTGGACTATAGTTAAAGTAAATATGCTTGCTAGCTTAAGCGCATACTCTTGTGTTTTTTGGTCACGAAAAAAAAACGGTTATCTTACTGTAAGATGACAATATAAAGTAGATTTTATATGAAAAGCAAAGATAGCTAAAAATGTGATATGGCAGTTCGTACAAATACAATTCATATATAAAAGCTTCTTAAATGCGCCGACCAAAAATGCAAAGGTAAGCTTAATAAATGGACACTTTCTAGAGATATATACTAGTTATTTATTAAATAAATAAGGAATTAATTATAAAAAATGTGCTTTGATTAACTTACTTGCAAGCACTGTTTCACTAGGTCGCCTGTTTCTTTGATGCTTGCTATGAGATCGCAGATTTCCTTCTTCATGTTTTCAATGCGAATTTTAAGGGACACGTTCAGATCATTTGCTTTGATCTTTATATTTTGTATCCATTGGGATATCCTCTCTCCGGCGTGATCGGCAATGTTTTTCAAGGACTCCCAAGCGGCGATTGCACTTTTCTTAACGCTATTCCATAGGTCGCTTATAGTAAATAACTGCGGTAGACCTTCACGTAGTTTCAATGCAATCTCTTCTAGTGTAGGTTCCTCATATATTGAGAAACCGTGCATGTTCTGCAAAAGTATTGTACATTTAATACTCGAGTAGCATGGATTAGAATAGGTACTACCGTCGGCGGCAAAAAAATGTTATGAAGTACAAATTTAAAATTTATAAGACTAATCGGTATTTCTGCGATTGGCTTAAAATAGTTCTTAGTCTTTGTGTCGATAAGTGAAAACGCCATTTTATTAATATAACTTATTATTACAACATTAAAATGTCTTAAAAGGGAATTTAATGCTAGTGACTTTGTCTAACCTTGGTGGTTCAGAGAAGATACGCTTGGTATAAACGAGCCATACAAATTTAAAATTGTTTTACAATTATCGTATATTATTTTTAGTACATCTTCACTAAAACATTATAAAACAGTTGATTATTTCTAAAGGTGCTCACGAGCATTTCTTTTAATGGCATAATGGTTCTAATTGTGTACAAAGTTTTTGTTACTTACCTTACAAAACAAGAGAAGTACCGCTATGATTGGTAAAGCACGCATTTTGAGTCACAAATGTTGTACTATTAGAGCTTTACAATGAAGACTTATTTACGGCTCTGATTTCTAGTACTTTTTATACCCAACGCTGCTCCTCGAATTCGATAAGGAATCGCTGAAACTTGTCAATAATTGTTTGGTATTTATTTATATTGTTTCTTCAAGTGTCTTTCTAGATTGAATCGTCAATATTTGAAAAGTGTGCTCTTTATCCAGACCACACGAGATACGACGCATCAACACTATATCAACAATAAAATCCCAGGCATAAGTGTTTTGTCCCAACTTTGATATATGTATTATTGAATATAATTTATATTGTTTAGGTATTTTTACAGTAGCATAATATTATCAATGTTACAATGTTTTTTCGTAAAGTTAATCGTAGATACAGGATTAATATTATATATAATTTTTTTTTATTGTTAATTTTGCCTCCTAATCTATAAAAAAATGTCGTGCACCTGATGGTACAAGTCTTTTTATAACCTGCCTTAGCCCTGCGCTGCAGTCGTCATCTAGGGATTTAAGATGTTATATATGTACCTAGCAACACTACTCTTTTAACCTGAACACGATAGATCTTATACATTACTCCCTGGCGGTAGAATGCGGTGGTATATAGGTAATGCATAAACATAACCTCGGAAGGACTCTGCCAAAGAATACTATCACGTAGTAAAATGGTTATAAAGGCAAAGGCGAAATTACAGTAACTATTACTTCAGGGTCTATTCATAAAAATTCTCTTCATGTTATAGTGACTAATGGACCAATCTGATACTTTATTACCTCAAGACTATCTAATCGTTTGCCTTTATATAATCATACTTGAGCAATCCGAGTTCATCCCGGTGCCGGCAGCAATGAATTTGTTAATTTTGTAATAGAAAAAATTAAGTGCCGATTTACCACGTGCTCATGTGAGGAAATCCGCATATTTATGAAATGGTATTTTTTTTATATACGAGTTCTCGTTTGTCAATTCGCACTGGGGCCGCATGGCGGTTTGTGCCCTAATACCCTGTGTACAGAGAAGGCCTGTGTTCAGCAGTGGGGCACAAATAGGCTATTACTTTTTGTTGGCACTTATTGTTGACATATGTTTCATGTGTATGAAGAGAACATTTAAGAAGAGAGCATACATCTTAAAGGCCGGCAACGCATTTACAAGTCCCTTGATGCAGTGGCGGTACTACCATATAAGCCCAAAAGCCCGGCTTGCCCTTGCCCGCAACGCTCAAATTTAAAAATAAACTATTCGGGAATTATGTGCTAATTAAGATTTATAAATTCTACTTGTTAGTAGGGCAAGCCGGGCTTTTGGCCTTGTATGGTAGTACCGCCACTGCCTTGATGTTGCAGATGTCCACAAGCGGCGGTGTTCGCTTACCATCCGGTGAGCCGCTTGCTCGTTTGCCCCTTAATTTAGATAAAAAAAGAGTTAAAAATTCATTACTGATTATTTATACAGGTGGGTTTGGTTTATAAATATTTAAAATGCTTTTTTTAAAAAAGTTTGTTTAAATATCTTTGTAAATAATTAAATTTGTGCAATTATTTTCTTAGGGTGACCTGTGTTTGTCTATCAATGTGGATAACCAAAAGGTCACACTTTGAATGAATCGTACTTTTACATGTGTGTTATCGGGGAACGATGACAGTAGAAAAATTTCATAAAGAATACCTAATACAGTGTTCAAGGCCGGCAGCCGGTGATAAGGAGACAATCAATATATCTAAATGACATAGCAATCATTATTCTTGTTTGGCATCAAGTAATATAAAAAAAAAATTAGACTCAACTTCTACTTAGGTCAACTACATTTTTTCCTCCCATATAAAACTAAAATTAATTAATGAGTTGATATTTGAAAAAACTGTGTCGACATCATGTGCACTTGAGTGGATGAATAAAAAGTATTGGATTGAATAAAATATAAACGATTGAAAATTTAAACTAGATATACAAAAATATATAGGGAGAGTGTGGGCTAATAATAGTGGTCTACTATTAGTCCACACTCTCCCTATTAAAAGTCAATATATTTAAAACATTACGAAAAACACGTTTTGTTTTCATGTTACAAACAAGATTCAGAATTTAAAAATACACGAAGTTTTGACGAATACAATGTTCTAAACAAAACACACGAGAAAGTTTATACAGACTTTCCATTAAAATATTTGTTTTTGCATTTTATGACCTGTTTTACCAATCTTCCAACGTTTCGGCCGAGCTTTTCCTATAAAAGCTCTATAGGGTTAAAATCGGGGCTCTCGGGTGGTCATGTCATGTTTTCCAAAAATTTTTCTAACTGCTTATCGTTTAAATAGATCCTACATAAT
>DWHO01004142.1:0-11318 GCA_018247575.1 Eurytides lysithous rurik
AATAAATACAGACTAAGATAAATAGCAGACAGTGAATCAAAGACAACAATAAAGTATGAATCCAGCAGCAAGATACAAGATTTAAAAAAAAAAATGCAATGACAATATAAAATAGAAAGTATTAAAAGCATTAAAAACACACCATAAAAAATTAAGGTTTAAATCAATAATCTCTTACTTACTGACTTTACAATTTTATTACTTTTTTCCTAAGTAATTTATCAAATCCTTTTTAAAACAATTTACAGACAGAAAAAATATATCTAGTTCACAAAACCTTCTATTACACAATCTACAGGATCGATTTAAAAATAGATTTTGAGCATACTTAGGTTTAGTTTTGGCTACATCAAATAACATCATTTTCCGTTTACTAAAACGAGGACATCTTTAGTAAATGCTACTAAGAAGATATGGAGAATCTACATGATTTCTTAAAATTTTATACAGAACATTTGATCGCGAACTATTCGACGATCCTTTAAAGCGACAAGATTTAAAACTTGATCGTTACTCCCAAACTTAAATGATAAATATTTAATAAACTTTTTTTGAATTCTTCAATATACTTATTGTAAACTGAAGAATTCAAAAAAGTTATAGTATAGTATTGTATATTTTATATCATATCTATACACAATTTATAAGGGCGAAACTACTTGAAGTGTCGCTAATTATTAGCCATTCACTGGTTTCTCGATTCTTTAGCAATAACAGTACGAATACACAAATAACTTCGGAAAAACATTCGTTATGTGTGTTCATCAAAATAGCATTGTATGAACGTATCACATTAAAAATATGAAATAGTCTATTTTTCATGTACAGTAATATTTATTTCTAAATTTTGTCGCAACTTGCCTGGGAAAATATTGCAAAATTGCCGGTTCCAGTTTGAAAGTTAATGTTTCCAGTGTAATAGTGTATAGGCATATATTATCTCATATCTCCACTCGTAATGCCGAATAATTGAAAACACGAGCGATTTAAAATTTTGCGTGGTTATACAAAGCCAAAGGTTCCGTATGAAGAAGAGTGTCGTTTACCGTAGTTGCTGCACGCTCCGTTTCTTAATTTCTAAAAACAATTATAAAGACATAGAAATATACAATTTGTACATTAGGTAAAAAAATCCTGTTACTTATTGATAGATCTGTGCTTAAGATGCCAAATGGCAGATATTTTAATTAGATTGAATTAAATGACAATTGATAGAAAATGTTTGTTTAAAAATTTATTTTTAATAATGGATATTAAAGTCCTAAAACAATAACGACTAGTCGTTTACTTTTTGAACTAGTTCAACTAAATAGTTAGTACATCAACAGTATTATCATACTAAACACTATTAAAGGCTAACATTTACCGAAATGTCATCCAAGAGAACTTTGGGACCTTTAACGTAGTTTATCACTTTGTTTTTTTCATCGTTGACATTCTTAAGCTAATATGTATTATTATATTGTATTGAATAAATCAAGTAATTAAATCAAATTTAAATTTAAACATTATAACGAAATAAACAGCAGATGTTAAACGAAATATTTGACTTTTGGCAAGAAATCTGTCTTAGATTAAGCTTTATTAGAATGAACCGGAAATTGCATTGTTACTTTCATAATGGGTACTATTACAATATTCAAAATAATGCGCGAGGGCAAAATGGCATTATTAATCGAAATGTTTTCAAGAGTTTCTAACTTAAAAATTACTACGTTCAAATATTAACAGATAAATAAACAGGTCAAGTGTCAAAAAATATATAAGATTTTTTTTTATGTTTTTGAAACCAAAATAAAAAGTCTATATTAAAAATGAAAGAGTTTTCAACATAAAAGATTGGAATAATATAATGCATTTAAACTTTTCACATGCATGTGGTTAATACGTTCAGCTTATATTGAAAGCTTATAAGAAGAAATTACGTTACGTTAAGCCCGTTAGAATTCAGAAAACTGTCACTTCAATATACATACATTTCATCAAATATATATACTTGGCAATTTTTATCGGAATCATTTGAAATGTATAGAATTATTGGCAAGCCGCAGCGCCACCTTGTGGTGCCTTTAATAAAGGTATTGAAAAAATTCAAAAATCGACACTATGAAAAAATAAGTTTACTTACCAATTTTCACGATGATCGGTCGAAGAGATAACGAACGAATATCTATTATATGTTTATATAAATATATGTATATATTATCAGTATAGATAATGTATTAATTTAAAGATAACATTTCACGCAAACGCTGCCGCGCATATCAATTCTATCGCAGTTAATTCGATTAAGCTGACGTATTGAAATAGGAATTTTGAATATCACAAAACCGAGTGCGTTTGTACAATGCTAGCTGGATTTGATGATAACGAGTTGCCAGGGCTTTATCCGACTGGAAATGCGACAGCCTCTGCGGTGCGACATAAATGCGCAAGAGCCAAACAATTATTTTAATGGAATCAGAAATTGTAGCCGATTGTTTGGTGCCCAATGAATGCGCATGTGCTGAATTTAGATCACGTATCGTTTCGAACTTGAGTCCTTTAGTGTATTTTTCTGATAAAAGGACGAGACGATTTAGTCAAAGATCTGATGATGGATACAGTAACATATAGAACCTACTTAGCTTCGCACCGCGCTTTTCACCAAAAGATTTCATATGTTGTCTTTATATCCATTAATTATTCTAGCAACATTTCTCGTCGAATCAAATAAAATATTAACTAGCAATGCAGTCGTACAACACTAGCGGAGAGAATTAGTAGCGGAGAGTAAAGGAGTCGCTATGTATCATTGTATTAGTCTTTTTAATCTATTTTTGCTAAAAACTTGTATGCTCTCTAAATGCATTTACCACAATGTTCTCTTCACGCATCAGATTAACTGGGTGAGAAAGCTTAATAGAATCGAGTCCGCCCATTGTAATTCCAATTTAGGTTCCTTAGCACATAAACAAAAAAAATTACATAAAAATAGTAAAACTTAACAAAAAATTGAATGTACGTAGCTGATGAAGGAGAATTTAACTTATTTATTTGTCACTTTTGTAGTGAATTCTCGCATTGCTTGTTGCTTTGGATTTTTAGCTGTTGTAGATACATTTGGATCAGTAGATGTTTATCTAATAGTTGCCGTGTATTTTTTCTAATGAAATAATATTTAACACTTACGTACTTGTATTTGAAGAGTATTTTTGTATTTTGGAGGGACATTGTCTTAAGGGTAAATTAAATGAAGTTAACTATTTATGGTATTGGAGTATAAGTTTCATGGGCCTGAAAGCTGTCGAGGTCTGTTTAGTGAAAAATCATAAAACGAACTGAGATAATGTATTTAGTATAGGCGTTCATTATTTTGAACTACAGGGCAATTTTAATTACAAGGCATTTACAGATTATATAACCATAATTTTCTTACAAATATATATCACTTGGCTAAAAAAATATATTATAATCGTAAAGTTTGTTCACGGTTTTCTACTGTGTAATGTAATTTTTAATCAAATGTCTTATAGATTAAAACTTAAACTTACATATGTGTAAATTTTCTGATCTGTGCCAAACGTAAAACAGATTCATGGTGGTATGCAATTTGATGTTAGGTTAGGACCGTAACTGGCAAGTTTGAGATTAAAAAAAATATTTATGGCCTTTACTAAAATATTTCTTGTTATAGAATTTCTGTGAAAGATAAAATGCTATTACAGGGTTTCGGAATTGTGCTTTATATTCGATTCGATCTGATATTTTGTGTCTTATACCTCCGCAGATCTAATCCAACATTTGTTATTATTAAATTTATTAAATTCTGTGTTAACATAAATCTGGTGAAGATCTGATGAAGGTCTTATGACCTAGAGCGTAACACTCCTTATCCTGCTAACATAGCGGAACAAAAATATATTGTTAATTTTTCTATGTCCTAACGAAAAAACTTTTATATTTATTTAACTATTATGTGAATGATAATAATTCAAACATTACTTTTTTCGGCATTAAGTAAAGAAAGCGAGAGATGGCTAAACGGCGCATTCCATAACAAATGAACAGAATTCATTTTAAATAAAGCCGAAAAAGCAATTAACCAAGTATCAGACATTTATACTTTTCAACGTTATTTAATGTGTTAATCCAATTGGGCAGACTGGATGTACTATTTCAGGCTTATTGGCTGCTGCAAACATTAAATACTGTTCGAAACCGATTCTCTGTTCAGAGCTTATACTCGGATAAAATTGGATAAAGTTATCACGTGCTCTGTCGAGCACAACCTATTCACATTGGGATCTTTACACTCAGTCAGATTTCGCAATTGGAAAATATTGTTGCAACAAAAGGTATACATTAGTTTTATATACTTCTAGGGATCCGTTACTACAGTGCAATACTTTGTACTGTGAAATTTTATTTACTGTTACACGTGGTTTCATGATTTTTACTTTTAGGTTTAAACAATAATTTTAGGATAGTCCGAATTATTTAACGCTGATTAATATAAGTATCACAAAATGTATAAATTCTTTAAAGTGAGAATATACTTGTTTACTTTATAGACCCATATGACAACAAATTTCGATATTGGTTGAATAATCTTGCAATAAACTAATTGGGAGGATTTTATCCACATTGATACATTTTCAACAACATATACGTTTGGACAACAATGTGTGATACATTTTATATCTCAACATAACCGTGGTACTACGACCACCATAGCCTTTTACACGTAAGCGATTAGTCTATGAAACCAAAACACTGCATTCCCAACTGAATTCAATAATGTACAAACCTTATTAGCAAGTGTAATGACCGAAAACGCCATTCTGCATGATAATGAACCACTGAGATACGTGCTCTGTGTGACACAAGCGTATACCTCAGCTAAGTAAGGTCTGTATGTGTACAGACTGTACAGCTACTTTGTAAATTAAAATTATTTAGAAGCGTCCCTCAAGGTGCTTTAAGCGGAAAATTTTTAAATATAATTTTTTATTAAATTATTTCATCATTTTCATTTCGTTGTTTTTGTAGTCAAAAAAAATGGTGTAAGGGGTATAAACTGGTGTCTGTCGATTGGAAAGGCGAATGATGGTCTGGGATTCATAGTTTGATTTCTTAATTACAAAAATGACAAATTTGAAAAGCTGTAAAACAGGTTTATTGGTTTATACATTTTAAACGCAGCGTAACAAGGTAGAAAGCATCATATCAGCATAATATTTACAGAGCTATACCTATATGCATATACATAATTTAACACAAACATTTCTACAATTATTACGCGCATATTTTTCATTTTGTTTCATATTGAAAAAGAAATATAAAAAAACTCACAGTTCAGTGAGTTTTTCATATTTCTTTTTTTTTACAAAGTAATCAGTCCGATATTTATGTATGTTCGTTATGATAATAAATGTTTTTTTACTGTTTTTTTTTTGTTTAATGTCTTAACATTAAACATTATGTTACCATAGTTACGCTTGAATAATAATGAAAAAATAATGACCGCACTATTCCTAAGGGAAATATGACAATAATGTTTTTTAAACACAAATTACTTAATATGGGTTACGAATAAAAAAAAAGAAAGAGTTTTTATCTTTTTAATTTACCAAAAGGGAAGTTTACAACTCATTAAAAATAAATAAGACAATAAGGTCGGAAAGACAGTCTGGTGACGCCACCACTTACGCCCACACCATGTTAAAAGAAAATGGCGACGCAAATCATTTCAATACGATAAAATAATTTCGATTAAAATAATTTTTATTTATAATATTTAAACAAAAATTATATAGTACTAAAATTAATAAAAAACAAAATTAATATAGTACTTCTAAATTATGACTAAATTGGACGATACTTTATAAAAGTACGTACGTAAATAAATATGTCTCTTACAAAACCGTTACAATTCACGTCGTAAATACATTGACGTCAATAAGGTTCAATGAAATTTCTTTGTTTTATTTTTATTCCATTTTTACGACCCATAATTCAAGAAAATAAGGTACACTCGGGAAAAGCGCAATATACGGTAAATTCTTGGTACTTTCTTTGATGCGCATTTCTTTTCAGGTCTTTTTTTGTAATAATAGGATGTTGTCTTTGCAACAGATACTATTTTCCTTTTGAAAAAGTTCATAGGATTGTTCTATGTACATTATTTACAAAACAAAAATATACATAGTACATTTTTGTTATGCAAACAGTCATTAGGATTAAGTTATTTAAACTTTTACTTACGCAGAAAGCAAATATATAGCTAAATGTGGATTATAAAATTTGTTTTATTTTGTGTTTACGATTTTTTCACTCTGAAGTTTTTTGTAAGCCGAAGCAATTTTTGATTTTGCATCATTTCACGGATAAGGCTGATATTATTTATATTCTTGTGGAACTAATTTCTGATTCTAAAAACAAAACAACCGTATCGTATTCATTGAAAATTACAAAATGAACTTTTACACGCACAATACTATACTTAACGACTCAATGTGCCTTAGAAAAATCGCACCATTAACTCGCTGGAGCCCGCAATAAACATCAAACCACTTCATCGCGAGTTCCAACAGTTACGGTAATCGAATGCCTCCTACCTAAGGTGTTGTGTAACTCTGTAATATATTACGATGTGTTCGGAGGAAACTTTAAAAATAAAGGAATATTTATATTCCTTCTACAATTCTTTGTATGTTGATCTTATCCCAAGTTTATAGTTTATTTCGCTTTGTTGACATTATATAATCTCTGACAATTTTTTTATGAACCATGTTTAGAATTATTACTTTCACTATTGACACCAGGAAGGCTATGAGTATCTTTGATAACAACTTATACTAGATATAGATTTTTGCAGTAATTAAATAATTGCGAATTCATATCGCTCGTGTTTATTATGCTACAGGTCACAATAATCGTCTAAGGCTTTCACGAACCATGAATTTTAAGTAGTAACGATGAAAGCTCAATACGTTTCTTGAATAACTTCACTGGTGTAACGAATTTGAAATATAAATGCAATAAAGCATTTTTGTAACAACCACTTTTCTAAGACACTGGCCTGTTATGATATATAAGAGTTAAAAATGGTACAATATGGTGAGATACGTTCAAATTTTCTGAGCCTAAATATAGAACGGAGCCTGATATACAGAATGCAGTTGCCTTAAAGGTGCTCTAGTTATATTTTTTTCTGTTTAGTTGTTGGTAATACACGTCTGCATAACCCGTACCGGTGATATCAACAAGGGTACAAGCATTAACTTTTCTTTCTTTATGGGGCTTTCTAATGGTAAAGAGATCGTAAAGTTCTAAAGACAATACTGGTGACTTCTGTAACATAGGCAATCCAAAGAAAGCTTTTAACACAATTTGAAACAGGAAAGAAATTGTTGTAATAGTTCATGCAAGGTTAATAATAAAATAGTAAACTATTCTAGAAAGAAAGAAAAAGATAGAGAAAATGCTTTCCGTCGATATAAATTAACTCTTCACGGGACTTACTGATACAGCAAAAAAAGCGATGACTGATGGTATAAAATAAAAAATTTAGTTTAAATTGGCAGTCGTGTTCTTGAGATGTCAATGGTAACGTATATGTGAAGCCGCAAATCTTCGGTACACAGATGGCATGAGCAATAAAAACACGAGCAATCGCCAAAAACATAAATTAAGTTGATGAAAACAGAGAATAATTAAGTATAGTAGAAACATTGCGCTACACCTGTATCTAGATCAGCCCGCTATGAAGGTTCTTCTTCTACGTGGATTCATTTTTTGTTATTTACAAAACAATGCTTTCTCTTAAACGCTTGATTCTGGTAAAACCTGCTTTATGCAGTATAAATCAAGAATTGTATTTCATAAATAACGATGCGTTTAGAGCTTAAGTTGTGTTAAAAGTTTAGAAAGTGTAGATTATGATGTGCGTTGCTACTTGCTATTAGAAAATAAATATTCGTTATCATTGGAAAAAATGATCATGAGACTACATTTAAGTCGCGAAAAATATATGAGTACAATTAATGTAAAAGTAAGTATGATAAACGGTTATCTAAAATTTGATAAATTTAAAGGGTTGAGAGTAGAAGGGACGGTAAGTTTCAGTTAAATCTCTTTTTGCTTACAGTATTATATATTAGCTTTTAACAATATATTTATAAATGTTATATATTTAAATACAAAAAAAATATATTCATAATATTGCAATACGATTGCGATGGATAATTAGAAACATTTCGAGCATCAAACAAATGAGAATTTCAAATTAAGTTCCAAAATTCGTTCGAGTTAAATTACTGAGTAGTCGCTAACAATGTCCTAACCGCAACATTTGTGCTCTATCTAACTGCGTGTACACAACTAAACATTAGGGCGGTGTCTGGCTTTAATAACACTTGCTCCATTAACTCTCTTGAACTCGGAATAGACATCAAGATAACTTTGTGGTTTACCTGGTAACGTGTAAACAAATTTATCTCTGCCGTAATTACCTAAGTAGGACGTTCGGTGCGTGTAAGAATCCGCAGGTACTATTCATTACAAGGATTCAATCCCATTTTAGCTTTAAAGCTCACTTTATAAATCAAAGTGATTTTATTGACGGCAAAAATATTGTTTAAGTATTATATTTATAATTATTGTATATATGTACATCTATATAACGTCAATGTTTATATAACGTTAAATTAACCGCCATGTGTATATATCTTTGTATTTCACACTGATTTATTTACATTTGTATCACTTTTCTTATTTTGTTATTTTGCTCATTTAATTTTATGTGCGTAGAAATACAAAGGGAGTAGTAACAGTATTTCAATATTACGATTGATTTTTCTTAACAGTGTATTACAAAAATAAAACTGAATATTTAGGATACTGCATTGCATTTTAACTGTCGACTGATTGTAAAACAGTACTAGTTATTTGTAAAAATTAGATAAAAGTTCTGTGTAACAAAATAGTTACAAGTAAGTAGAAATATTGTGTTTTAATTTATCTAAAGTTACAAAAAGTAATAATTCTACTTTCTTATATTAAATGAAAATATCAGTTTGCATTAAAGTTAAGGGCAATTACTTAAGTAACATAACGGGAAGGTGCGTTATGCATGTGATATCCTGCAAAACGGCTTAAGTTAAATTAGACTTTGTGCCTTGTACGTTGTCCCATGCAGTAAACTGGCTGTGTATGAAAATTATCTACATAGCGCTGTTTGTAACGTCTGCAGAAGAATTTTATTACATATTTCGACGTTGTAATACCGTTATAGGTTTTTGGGAACATTCTAATCGTCACAAGCAAAATCAAAACGCTTTAGTTAGTTTTAATATTGAAATCTAAGTTGTATTAAAATGTTGATAGTTTCAAAATCATAATCACAAACAGTTTTAAAATTTTGTACACAAATTCGAGACATTTTGTTTTTCCAAACTTAAGTACATTTAATTATAATGTATGTCTGCCCTTTTGTGCGATAGCTTGTTGTTTCTTGTAAGTGACATAATTTCGATCCCCACAGTGTATGGTAATGCTTTGTCATCCTTTCTGTTTGTGGATTCTGTTAATGATACGTTGTTGTGATACGTTTTTTCTTTATTTTTGGCTTAAGTCTTATCAGCTATTGCTAGCAGAGGTCCGAATCGATAGTTGTGCCAGTTGCAAGAAGCTCATAATGAACGATGTCCTATCAATCCCACTATGCACACATCATTGCGTGTTAATCCGGGTTCCTCTACAGTCTATGAAATTAGACTACTCTTTTATCATGATCTTTTTCGCACGATCTTATCGTAAGTGATCCACTTTTTGGCAACAGTGATCAATCACTTCAAAAATGAATCGATTTGATTTCGTTTGAATAGAGAATCGCAAATGAATCTACAATTCCTTAGATTTCGTGACAGACAGACACACTTCTTGCTTTTTATAACACAAATGAATATAAACTGTTTTGTGGTCAATCCCCAAAACTTCAGAGACGTCTCAGTACCAAGCTTCTACACACTAGTCGTAATCAATTATTTGGCTAAATATATACATGAGTTTATATTTTTAATTTATACAAGAGAAAACACAAGAAGAAAGGATAAAAATGTAACTTCCAACCCAAATTAAATACTGCTAAACACAATTTTAATGATAGTTAAAATTGTCTCTAGAGTTAAAATTGGCTGTCTCAAAATTTTATAAACTACTGCAGGATATTAAAGCACTTCTTTACAAAAAAAATCTTTTATTAGCAGAGTAAAGACATTGGAAAAAAAATATATAAATTTCTGACCATTTTAATGAATAATTACTATTATAATACTAATAACCATGACATGTTTTTTCTATTTGATAATTTTGATAAATATTGCATGACATTTATAAATGTAATTCACATAAAATATATGTTGTTAATGAATAAATACAATACAATGTAATATACAAATACAGTTTAATGTTGTGACCTTTGCGCCTTATCTCTCTCTCCGGTCGTGTCGGTTATCCGTCCCATCGGGCTATGCGCGTAAAAAGTAAGAGTGAGTGCACCTGTGTCTGCGCAAACGCTTGTGCACTATGATATATCCCGCGCACTTGGCTGATCTCTTGTAGATCGGCCGCCGTGGCCGGATTCGGTCGGGAGGACATCATCACAATACAATACAATTTTAACTTCTAATATGCCGATCTTGCTACACTTTTTCACCAACATCATCGACTTTATATGCAACAGGGCGACTAGAACAGGCTGCAGATTTGATATCACCCTGACCTTAAAACGCTTAAACAAACTTTGTGCTACTCTTACTGATGCCGCATAAGATCCATAAACTTCTAACTATGTCGTATTTGAAAAACGGCGGGAACTTGCTATTACTTTTTATCTTTCTTTTTAAAATATCCCATATTTAATGGCGTTAAAACCAGCCAGATTTAATGTTACATAGAAATTGTTATGTAGTACCTAATGGTTAGTATTACTAGTGTGACGTCTGCAGTTAAGAGAGGTTAAAACAATAGACGTGCCCACTTGAGTGTTTTTCGAGAGCGGCGCAAATTAGAATAAGTTCCCTACCGAGTTTCGTTTCCGAGTACGTAAATGGGTACTCCAAGAACTTATTTTCAAAAGAATGGTTCGGTGTTCTAAGGACATGTTAAAATATTTAAATTTTTGCACAGATAGGTACTATTATAATTGTCTATTTCTTTTAGGTCTCGTCTTGTTGGGATATATATACATATTGATAAATAAAATATTATAGTAAATAAAATACAAATAGATATATACATAATAAATACTAAAAAGTAAATATAATAAATAAATA
>DWHO01004143.1:0-11318 GCA_018247575.1 Eurytides lysithous rurik
CGGTATTGCTGGACCGATACGACATTGGAACCTTCAAGGGGAGAGCATACTCCCACCGCTTACCATCAGGTGAGCCGCTTGCTCGGTTGCCTCCTAATCCTGATAAAAAAAAGAATAAAACAACGACTGAGAATCAGTGTACAGCAAACCGGACGCGGGCAAACACTGAAGCGCTGGGCTAAGGCCGTGTCCACCCGAGGAAGGCACTTGAGGCCGGTTTTTCCGACGGCTAGTCGCGCAACGCACACGGCGGACGGCTGTTTGTTCGAAGCGAAAACCAACACGCCGCTCTGAAGGAGCGCCCGGGTGATCGATCGGCGGACCGATCCAGTTAGACCGCAGGCCGGCCCACCATTAACATCTCATTACCATACACAAACATCGGCCGCATAGGAAGGGCTTAGCGAGCTCTGTGCGCCAACAAGCCAGCTCTCTCGGGCACTCCATGTGCAATTATTGCACTTAGCTATTGTCTACACAAACGGAATAGCTGTTTGTTCTGCAAACGTAACGGGCCGTGGAATGAGATTAGGCCTTGTTTATACGAGTGCTCGCTTGTCCGCTCGCGCTCGCAGTGAATCATACCTTAGCAACTGTTATTGGGCATGTTATTACAGTTATCGACTTCCGTTGACTCAGCGTTTAAACATGTTAACATAATTTGTTACGCGTATTTTCTTTTACACTTTTGATCAATCACTAGCAATAGTTTATCGTCAAGTGGTCGGAATTTGACCACTGGATAGTTAGGGAAAAATGAGAAGATTCAAAGAAATTTTAATGTTTTAAGAAATTTTGATGTGTTTATTTTATGGATCACATTGATTTGTTTGTCGACCGTTTTCCTTTTTTTCTATTGAATATCTATCGACTATATATTCAATGTGTTATAATATAAGATAATATTTATTGTGTGATCCATAAGAAAACAAACGATTAAAAGTTCTTAACAACAACAAATATAAAATGATCGAAATAAAGTAATGCAAATAATGCATTGAACTATGGTCGTCGCTTTTTTATGTGCGTATATTTGAGTAGTACGTACCAAACAGTATTATCATAAAAAAAATAGCTTATACCGAGGTAGGAACCACGTTCAAACAGAACAAGGAATATAAAAATATTTATGAAAATAATCAGCCACCTTGTGGTCGAAAATTTACTTATTTGGTTTTTAACCCAGAGCATCTCATACGTATTGTTATAACTTAGTTGTTTATTTATTCTAATTGGCAAAATACTGGCTCGCCGGGTATAAACGTAAATAACCAACGTCTCTTTTATTACATTTTATATATTTATAACAAACATTGAAATTTTAGGTCGGAACAACTCACCTATATATGAACTATAACCGTGCACATTGCCAATTTACTCTCCTCTGTCTGCAAAAGGTTCTAAAACGAAAATAATTTTCTTTTAGTTGCCTCTATTATACGAAAACTTTATAATAATAGTTTATAATAACCTTTTTTCTGGTAGACTATATCGCCCAATCGTAAGTACACAGTTAACTACGTAATACGTGAATCTTAATAAAACCGATTTATAAATTTCGAAGTTACCGACATTTCAAAGACAGCGTTCATAACCACAAGACACACTGAGGGGTATACATCTTATATATTTTATGAAGTAGATAAACGAGTATGCAGTCAAGATAACTGCATCTCATGGACGTAGGCGACCTCCAAATTTGCTAGTAAGTTGCTGGCCGTCGACTTAAAAGTGGGAACGGTTCTCGAAGGACCCTAAGTCGTATCAATCCTGAAATATTGTTGGCGAAAATGTATTCCGCAGGTTAGACATAACTAACTGTTAGATATTGTCGTGAAAAACGTACGGTAGTTGAATACCGACTAGCAAGGAGGTAACGACGTATCTGCATTGTGATGAAAGTTCAACACAATGGGGCGGATATGCGAACAATTTTTTTGAGCGTGCGCCACAGTTTATTTTATAAATACAAAAATATATTATGTTTATATATTATTTGTAATATATTATTCTGATATTCGCGTGAACGTAACATGTATTATTTAACAAATTCTCTACATTTCAGCCATATCTTCTCGATAACGTATATTTCGCCGCGATGTTTCTCAATTGAGTAAATTATTGTAATTAATAATTATAATATATTTAAACGAATATCTCATGCTTCAATATTACTTTTGTAAATAGTGCTTTATATTAGTGATTGACCATTATTATAAGTTCAAATCATTTGTACTAATAATTATTACTATTTCTCATTTTCCACTACGGCAATTGTAGTTCAATTTTAGTGTATTTACACATGTTTTAGACAATAAATAAATATTTTAATTTTAAATTAAATAATTTAGCTTCAATACTAATTGGTAAAAACATACTGTGTAACCAACACAATAAATATGGTTGCATTGTGTAATCAGTTTATTATCGAATATGGTGAATTAAAAACTAAGTTCAAATATATTTTTACTATTGTTATATGCTTTTCGTAAGTTATGTTTTTATCATTTATTTCGTTAAATTATTACCTAAGAATTATTGTTGTTTTATTTTTACGTCCAAGCGCTTGCCACGCCACCTGGGCAGTCGGTGAGTGTTTGGACGGAAAGAGATCAATTCTTGTGAAAGCGCCGAGCTGTATACATATTAAAACATCTGTCAGTTTGTTTACTTTTCTAACATAAGTGATTCTACTTACGAAATAATTGGAGTACTGTAATAAAGATTTGTTTAAAAAACACAGTTATTAACTTATTTTCTTAAGTAATAAAACGAATGCTTATAAAACCTTAATATAAGTATAAATAAGTAGTAATATAAATGGCAGAATTAATAAATATGAATTCAGTACGTTTTACGTCCGCTTATTAGAATAGTTTCGCCTCATTTTTACTAGAAAAAATTATTCGTTCGACTTCAGTAAGTTACCGCATATAAATGCGACAATTTAAACTCAATTTGTTATATTTTCGACCTATATATAGTTATTTAAATATTTCTTAAATAACAAACATTACTATTTTTACTTGCGCCGCTGCCTCACTCCAGTTCTAAGACGCTAAGAAAATTTCAATGCTACAACCACCGCACTCGGCATATTGTGTAATAGAATAATAAATACGAACAACGTCGGCGTGCGG
The DNA here is from genome assembly GCA_018247575.1 of Eurytides lysithous rurik. Classification (NCBI taxonomy): domain Eukaryota; kingdom Metazoa; phylum Arthropoda; class Insecta; order Lepidoptera; family Papilionidae; genus Eurytides; species Eurytides lysithous. The sequence goes on from DWHO01004143.1 coordinate 3,141, forward strand.
GCGTTGACAACAATGCATTTTCGAGAATAATTCATAACAGTCGCATTCGTACGAAAGGGGGCACGCGCACCGCGTCGTACGGCCCAATTTCGGGGCACAATTCACCTGCAGATGCAACAAACACAAAGAGGCTATTCGCGGAGGACCCAGAGGGCTGGGGAGGCGGGAGGCGGGAGGGTCCGGGCATCGTGCAGCGGGTCGGATTACCGCGGCCATCTGCCGGGCGACGGCGAACAATCAACCTAACGAGCCGCGCTCGCGATCGGATTAAAGCCTAATGCCGCTGCGAACAATACCGTGGACGCCCTTTATCAGTCACACCCGAGACTCGAGCAGTGCCGTCGCCTTCGCCCAAATCCGACTGACGCCTCAGCCGGCCGAGCTGGACGCTAATCGCTTTGAATTTAGAATCGCTTTTTATTTTTCAGCGGCCAGATCGTTATCTGGCTTCGGCTCACGTCATATAAATTTAGCGTCAGCGTCGGACGGCGGGATGTTTTAAAAATTAACCGTTTCACCTTGGAAATTTATATTACGCTCGTTGAGATTACAGCTCAAAACGGCACACGATTGACGGTGTGTTTAAATATACGTTCGTCGACAACGCTATTTATAAAGAAAAAAAAATATTATTTGAGCTTATTATATTTATATATCATATATATCATATGTGTATAGGACATCTCACACATTACAATCTGATCCCAAACAAGGCAGAGCTTGTACTTTGATATGGTATGGGTATGGTAATCAGACAACTGATATACATATTTTTTCTTATATACTTTTAAATATATATTCTTGTATAGTAATCTATAATCGTAATTGTTTGTTCTGTGCCTGGGTGTTAAATTATTAACACCCAGGCACAGAACAAATATGCTCATCGCACGAATATTGTCCTGGTTGAGAATCGGACCCACGACCTTTGGTTTTGCAGTCAGGAGCACTAACCATTACACCAACGGGCCAGTCAAATAAAAATATAGATCCATTATTGGACACGCTCCTCCACCAAACGTCACTGAATGATGTAGTCTTCCTAAAGACATTCTGACATCACAGCCATCATCGTAGACGGTTGTTATTGTAATTTGCAATCAGCAAAACGAGATTGTTAAATCGGCGACAAATTTTCGTAACGAATTCAGGTGGTGTCGAATTTCTAGCGGCATATGGTTTCTACGTTCAGACGTTAACAGATCGCCCGTGTCACTACAATGGCCCCCCTTGTTTACGACTAATCCTAAGTGGATTACTTCTGGTCCGTGGCGATGTCGTCAATCGCTCCTTCTATTGGAGTTGTGTTTTGTTTTTACTTTCGTCTATTTATTTAACAGTCATCAGCGTGACAGTTGATTTTAGCATTGTTTATGTATTCCTGGTATTCGGAGTAAAGGAATTCATCACCGCTATGGTGATTGGAATATAGTTTGACCACTAAAGTAAAGTAAGAAGGAAAATGCAAATATTTTTTCTCCCAAATAAATAGATAAAATTTTTATAACATTTTAATTTATGAATATTCATATTATTATTGACAACGTCTCCAATACTTCACAAAGTTTATGTTCACGGCTTCTTTTAGTTTGTTTTTAGCACAATTAGATAAAAGTATCTTGTAGCATTGGTGTGCTTTCAAACTACCATCTTTTCGGTTGAAATAGAATGTAAGAAACATTCAATTTCAATTTCAATCACCTTTAATTATTCTAAAGATTAATTACTTAGCGTTTTTTTCTAAATTCAAATTGTCTACGTGAGTGTCAAGCAACAAAATTAATTTTAAATTTCTTTTTTGCTTTAGCAGCATTTCAAAGACTTATCTGTAGCAGTTTACGTACTCATACGAAAATTACCCATTAATAATACTAATATACATTTTATGCCAATAATAGCATTATTGGAATAAAATATTGTACCAAATTAAGTTTTAAGTTTTATTAGAGTAAATGTGCTATTTATATATTATATTACTATTTTTTTTACTATTTATATTACTATTTATTATCTGTACATAGTATTATGAAGTGGAGCCATCTAGAACGTTAAAATATAATTAAGAGAATATTATTAAATTCATTTTCATCGTCAAGATGCGCTATGCACAGAGTTTTACGTTTAAAAACATTGAAATAAGTGATTATATTCGAACTTCGGGTTGAAGTTGAGAGAAGTTGCAAAGAATGTTAATGAATGCTTCACATAATGGTAGCTTTTGCAGCTATTTCGAAACATCGCGAGTTAAAATCTACTTTTTATTCTGTTTCTTTTATTAACTTAACCTTTTAAATCTGCACGCTTCTTAAATAATTTGAAATTACAAAAGTGTTTTGTGTTAAATATATTGTATTTAAAATTTTCCATGCCGTAAAGGTATTTTTTTTTATTTATATAGACAAAATATGCACAATTAATACAAATATAAACTAAACAAATACCTAAACGAGAATAGAATCCCAAACTAGCTCAAATAAAGCTCAACCACATAGATATAAATAACATAGAACAAATTTAGTTCCGTACTACATTGACATAATAAATTATGCCAATATTTGAAGTCGAAATGTTTGTTGTATGTTGCAAAAAATTATGATAACTCTAACGAAACTTCTAATAGATTATTTTCTTAATGCTTAGGGCTTTTCATTTTAGAGCCATAATTCATAAATTAAGGGGCAAACGAGCAAGCGGCTCACCTGGTGGTAAGCAAACACCCCTGCTCATAGATATTTGCTAGGTGAGAGTTTTTGAGGGAGGAAGGGAGGGGAGGGGAGGGAGAGAAGGTGCATCTCTAAGACGAGTGCACAAAATTCTGTTTGGTAATGTGTAGTTATGCGTCAGTCTGTTGTATATCTTCAGCTGCGCGAGGCTGGTCACTTTGTCTCTTAAGAAACATGCCTTCCGAACTTTATCATGTAAAGTAAAAGTTTAAAACATAACGCAACATCCCAACCCTAATATACAATTTTATTATTCGATTTCAACCTCTATGTTCAAAACTCAAGGTTCAAAAAGATTTTAAATCCTAATCTCGTTATAAACATTAAAAAAACAACCTGCAAAATCAGTTGACAATTTGCTAAGATATCACGTACATATAAATTGAGAAACTGCCTTTTCTAGTAGCGAAAAAAAAAATGTAAAGGAACGAAATATTTATTTCGTTATTGATAATTTCAACGGAAATGAATTTATTACATCATATTACAATACAAAAAGATGGAGCTATTACAAATGAACGACGACATACAAGGAACCTCGAACTTGCTCGTAACCTAACTCTTTCCCGGCGGCTTTAAATAAATTGGCCAATTCACGGTAGATTGCAACACATGTGCGCGTAACGTATTGAGCGCTGAATAGAACCGAATGTCGGGACCTAACTATTGGCATTTCTCATTCCATTGTACGGTACAAGAGCGGCGAGTTAACGTCGCTCTCTATTTTCCACAGCTCAATTCCCTATATTCCTCATAACCACGATGTAGCACGCGGACACCACTTGTCAACACGCCGCGGGAGCGGGGAAACTGAACGGCGCTGCCAAAAGTACGTGACCTTAATGTATATCAATCCCGACGTGATTTATACGGGGCGGGATCTCTAAAATATGATATAAAATAAACATTGACAACCGAAACGATGAAATACGACGCAGCGTTGTGATTTAAGGGCGCATTTCACGAGATTTTATGGCCCTATAAAATCGGCGCACGCCGCGCCAAGGCGGGGCTCACGTATTGCACAGATTTGACAAAACAGACGACGGGCATTTATTTGTTCGCTTAGGTTGTGTTTTTTTAAGCTTTATGGAGTAGTGCCAGCTTTATAGTTCGGCCGTTAGGCGCTTACGTACGACAGGGTAAAAATTGAGAGCGGTGACTCAATTTGCTCGGAAATAGGTTCTCGAGCAGGAAGTTATTATCTTCGCTTATTATATACCTTCGAGATGGCCTATGCGGGATTTTCGAAAATAGATTAAACGATCTATCCAGCGGTTAATGCAGTTGATCCGGTCTTAAATAAAAGTTTATGCACAAAAAAAACAATGCTTTTGGATGTGTTACCGCATATACGTAATCGTTTAAACAAATTAGAATGCTTAGAACCAGGGGAATATATCACTGAAATGTACCATTAAATCAACTGGTACTAAGATAAAGAATTACAATCCTGTTATACATAAATCTCGAAACAGTCACAACAGAAACAGAAGTCAACATTCACTAGAAAAGTTATAACAAAAAGCAGTTGCGTTCTTAATTAGTCGACTTTTTGAACCGCTCACAACTAAATTGTTACGGTAACTGGCTAGCTGCTAGTCCGGAGTCAGGTCGATATTTATTACACGGAAATAGCTTTTTCCACTTTGACGTATAGCGGTTTTTTCGCGTTAGCACTATTTTCCAACTGTATCGTTTGGATGTTAGCTAAATTGGATTGTGCAGGCTTCAATAGGCAGCTGCGAATGTGCGTGTGTTGTCACTGCCTAGATATCTATCGTTCACAAATAACTCTTTTCATTTTTTTTTAAGTTTTGGAAACAAAAACTGGCGTCACAATTAAATGTGTCAAGTATTTATTCTCAAATATAGTGATATTTAATTTAATCTTTGTTCATTAAACCAGAAATCAATAATCGTGATTCTTACGTAAGTACGGGATCAGTACAGTTGAGATACATAGGGGAATGTAAAACTAAAATAGAAAATGAAAATAATCAGACGTTAATTATTTGATAATGTCGGCTGAAGAAAGAGGGGTATAAAAGAAGTAGCACCGATTTTTTGGCTCTCTTTATCTGGCCCTCAATACGGAAAACAAACGGAAGTTCTGCCATAGTTATATTTTAACCCTAGTCATTAACCTAGTGATTCGTTCATTAGTAATTGGAATAAGATCACGTAATCAAATTAGTTAATCAGTTACCTGAATTAATTTAAAATACGGTCAATTTATTAAAAGTATTTATTTAACTACCGCGGTATTTTATTAATAAAGAGGTTATTAATAAAATACCGCGATGCTGACAATGATTTTCGTGCAAACAAGAAATCATTGGTTCGATTAATTTTCTTTGTTCTGTACCGGGGTAAGAAAATAAATTGTAAAGACTTGCCTCCATTTCACTTTAGCTTAAAACAATTCAGGCGTAGTAGACGTTTAACTTGTCACTTGACAAAAAACTGTGGTAACATTTTAAGATAGCGCCCATAAAATAATACCTTTTCCTTAACGACGTTAATATATTTGTAACAGATCGTCTGGCCTGTTGGTATAGTGGTTAGTGCTCCTGACTGCAAAGCCAAAGGTCGTGGGTTCTATTCCCACCCATGACGAAATATTTGTGCGTGGTGATCATGAGCATAGGTATTTGTTCTGTGTCTGGGTGTTAATTATCTATGTAAGTACATATTTAAAAATATATTAGTATGTATATCAGTTGTCTGATCTGATGACCATAGTACAGGCTCTGCCCAGTTTGGGATCAGATGGCAATGTGTGAGTTGTCCACCAATTGAAAATTAACCACAAATGTTTCACGAGTTAATATTAAACGTTAGTTTGGAAAATTCTTAGAAAATACTTAACGACGCTTTAATTACAATAACAAACCAAAGTTTCTTATCATAATAGAATAGTCATCTTCAAATTGTCTACGTAGATGGATAAATAATATAGAATACTATTCGAGAGCCGTAAATTTAATTCGTAATAAATTAAAATTACTTAGCAACTATTAAGTTTAACTCATGTGACGTGCTACGTACGAATCAGTGCTCAGTGTTAAGTTAACATGGAATAAATTAACCAATGTATCGACGTATTTCCCAATGGGGTAACGGATAGAGAAACTACTTTCTGATGAAATTTCTTTGTGATAAAACAGCAAAGAAGTCTAATAATAATGTCCTCCCGACCGATTCCGGCCACGGCGGCCGATCTACAAGAGATCAAGTGCGCAGGAGATATTATAGTGCACAAGCGTTTGCGCTCACTCTCATAGTCCGATGGGATGGATAACCCACACGACCGGAGAGAGATAAGGTGCAGAGGCGGTGACATTAAACCGACCTCTTAATAACGACTTGTCCAAGCCATCGCTAGAAGCCAGGACCGATTTTTATATGACCATCCGACGCATGGATTATCTTACTTTTCAGGCAATCGGATGATCAGCCCGTAATGCCCTAACCTAAGAGACAACAACACAAAGTCATTACCCTCCACGGGATTCGAACCCTCGACCTCCGTTTTGTAAAGCGCTAGCCACTAGGCCACGGAGGCAGTTAGATTATTATTGCGAAAGTATGCTATTTATCTTATTGTTACTGCCACAGTAACGTTGCGGAGACTTGGCTTGAAATGTTGACTTGTTTAATAAGGGATATGATGGGCAAAAAAGATTGATTGAAAAATATCATGATATAAAAAACATACAAAAAAACGCAGAGGAAAAACTATTAAACCTTTTAATAACATTAACGTATATGTAATGTACATATATGTTAATATACATTTGGCTGGCCCGTTGGTGTAGTGGTTAGCGCGATTTGATTCCTTATTGGTTATTTATTTGTGCGATGCGCAAAGGTATTTGTTCTGTATCTGAATGTTTACTATCTATTTAAGTGTATGCTTCAAATATTTCAGTCGTCTGGTTACCATAGTACAGGTTTTTACTGGTTTGGACGTATGTGAGATTTTCTTTGATATCTATTATAGATAATAATGCACTATTAAGTTTCTGTCTATAAGTTGCGATTACATCGCCAAATCTTACCTCACTATATATGTATATACCTCTACCACTATCCTAACAGGTTATGGTGTAGCCAATATAACACAAATGATATTTTATGAGTATTAAAAGAAAACTTAAGTAAAAAAAAAATTGTTAAGATAAATGCTAAAATTACAACACATTAAGTTTTAACGACAAAAACGAAATATTTCGAACATTCACAGATATCATAGGTGAGTCAATTTCCAACATAGCATAGCACATACAATGCTGTCAGTCGAAAATCATTTATGTGAGATAAGAACAGATCAATTCTTTCGGCCACCTCATTTAGCGTGAGCAGTGCTCGCCTGAAAAGAGCTTTAGTGAGAAGTCTAGTACGCGCGCGTGGAATAGCCAGCAGAACAACCACCTTCGTACGAAACCATCGGGTGTATTCAGTGACAGCTTGCTGAGTGCTGAAGAGTTATAAATTACGCCTCGGAGCGACTTCCAAACTATATATATGTGCGTATGTATTAGAGCTCTGCTCTGCCTAGTTTGGGATCAGATGACAATGTGTGAGATGCCCCATCATATTAATGAAATTAGTTAATAGCATTGACGGAGATAACGAACGAGTCGAGCAAGTCGACAGCACAGTGCGACACAGAGCGTACATGCATGCCACTGTGCTTTGTTCATTACCCAAAGATTGAAGATGTATCTCTATTGCTAGTAACTGCACTGGCAAGATTGTCCCGCAAACCGGAACTCAGTACTGCTTACATATTACTGTTTTGCGGTACAATAACTTTTACTGCAGTGGACTCAACCAAGGTGTCCTAAAGTAACAGCCTATATATGTCCCACTGCTAGGTACAGGCCTCCTCTATACAGAGAGAATAAGGACACAGACCGCCACGCGGCCCCACTGCGTATAGGCGGAATTCACGTATTTAAGATTTTTTTAATGTTTCTTAAATATGAAGGTTTCCTCACGATGGTTTTCTTTAGCCGTTGAGCACGTGTGAAATTGTTACTTAAAATTGTTAGTGATAAATTAACAACATTGGTGCCGGCATCGGGATTTGAATAAGGTTGCTCGAGTATATTGAATTAAAAGCGAGTGTCCGGACACTGATCTACCCGGCTTTGTGTCGTAATATTTACAAATTTAGTTTAAATATTTAATTATGACTAACAATCAAAAAACTCTAGCAAAACAACAAAATTTTAGATTCATTAACCCCTTAATGCACATTTTTTTAATCAATTCAGGTACAAAAACATAAGCAAACGCAAATTCCGACAATGGCAATAACCTACCATCAAACGTGACAGATACGGACTTAATATTTGGAAAATTATATTTCTATATTAACCGTGACCCATACGGAGCTGTAATATTTTGCGAAATATAAAATTACAGTGACCGTGACGTTCACGGA
>DWHO01004144.1:0-11317 GCA_018247575.1 Eurytides lysithous rurik
TGGTGAAATCTGTGCTTATAGTAGTAAAGTCTTTGACAATAGAACCTTAATAATGTTTGAACATTATATTTTAATAAAATTATTATAACTTATAATTTAAATTTATTATGGTCGAATTTCGACCACTAGGCGACAACAAGTAATCTTAAAAAGGATAGCGCTGGCTAAAACCAAAGTTTTTTACGCCTTGTATGGATATTGTCTACGGACAAACATAAATAGACATTATAGTAAAATGTTAAATTACAATTACCTGATTTTGTACTTTTTTTAATTTGGTGTTGAATTTCTAACGTTTTGAACACTACGGCATCGACCGATATCCTCTATCCCGTACCTACGGGATAGTGTGGAATGTTACATATCTCGATGTCGTAGTTAACCCAAACACGCTCTATAATCTGAACAAAATGAACTAGAAATTATCTAAAACCAAACAAACAAAAATGCGATCAAATCCGCATTTTTTTAAATAATCGCGTATACATAAGAAATTAAAAAATAAAAATATTATTCAATTAAATCTCTAACTTCCAAACAGTGGAATTTAGTAATAAACTCAATTTGATTCCGAATCAAACTTGATAATTAAAATCAGCAGTAATTATTGTAATAATATACAAACATCACTAATTTCTAACAAAAGGTAAGCCGATCCAGTTAATTACAATTCAATTATATGTCAATTGAAACGATTATTGCTTGGGATTGAATTATTCATTGACTTAGAGCTAATTGTCATATTGCCTTAGTAACTGTTTGCAGGTATTCAATAATATTATACTATCAAAGTACGAATGTTATTTTTCAAGTAAGTGATTAGAGAGTAATTGATTAATTAATCACTTACTTGAAAATTAATATTCTTATAGTGTATAACATTTTCTAATCTTTTGAGCGATTTTAAGAAGTAAAATAATAAAATGTTTTTATTTAATTTTATTACTGTGAATATACTGCGATTTTTGCGATGAACCTTAAATAGTCTGAAAAGTATTCCAAAATGTATAGCCTTCAAACTATTCTTCGTAAAAATTAAATCAGATAGTACTTGAAATTATAGTCCATTATGTTACAAATGTAGATTAAATCCCATTACGATCAAAAGCTGCCCAACCACATTTCCACACTAACTCTACAGTTATTATATCTCTTATCTATTCCTATATTATAATTGTAACATAGGAATAGATAACACCATATCTTCGAGACAATTATTCATAGAATTCAATTATTAATATGTAAATTTGGAAACATTTAAAATTTTATTTTAAAATGTAGGTACGAGACGTTAAAAAAAAACTCTCGAGTCACCGAACTGAACTAAAAATTGAGCCACTGTAAATTTTTTGAACTTCATGGCCTGTTTGCCTCTAGCAAGTAATAAATATCTAAAAAAAAGCTCTAAACGTAGGTTCTTTTAAAGAAAGTAGCTCGGCTTAGACTTATGCTTGCAATACATTTCTATTACTAAACTTAAATTTGTTCTCATAAAATTCGTCATGTCCATCATTGCAACATAACATAGACTTCGAAAAATAAAATCATTTATATTTCTTTGTTAAAAGAATTTACTTTTTTTGGTTCCACAATTTATCGAAAAACTCTACTGCAAAATTAGTGCATTTTATTTAGGAATTAAGGGACTAGGAGGACTCCACTCCTTTGGCTTTAAGGCCTCCAAACATCTAAATCCAGCCCTGCTTGCCATTTTTCAAATATTTCAACGAACCTTTTTAAAAGTCGGTTAAAATTTGATTTGTCTACCTTATTAAATGTAACGCCTATTATCAGTAGTAAACAGGAAGCGAACCAATGTAGATCACTCAATCTCACTTAATCTGGGAATCCATCAAGCTTTTCGAAATAGTGTATAGCGGTGTCAAACACGTGAGGGGGGGTAAATGAAACTCTCGTTTTATTTAAATGTAGTTAAGTGTATTAGCAACGTTGGTACATGAGATTACAGAGTAATACTGTTGTGGGATATCAATTTAACACCGCGGCACTCCCACCTGGAATGTCCGCCATAACAATCACTGTACGATAGAGTACATAGTAAAAAAATCCATCATCACCAATAAAAACCGTGCACTTCCTAAGATGCAACTTACAATATTCAATACGACTTCAAATACGCGCCTATTACACCTATAAATTCAATAACCGATTATTTTTTTTTTGTTATTTCATATCATTAATACGTTAAGGACACTACTGATAGATATAAAACGTGAGCATTCATACAGATAGGAGATTTACTTTTTTTTATTTCACCATTCGACCTGTGCGAAATAAATTTCGCGCGCCACCAACACAGCTTGTCGCCATTTGCATTCGAAATCCAAATCGCGCACTTCACATAACATTCGAACAGCCCCCAATCCACGGGTAATGACCTCCTCTACAATATTCAATAATATACTAAAAATATAACTAACATTGTCTAGTACCCAATTACATTTATTCGGTAAAAAATACAAACTAGAAATGTGAAAGCTTACATGGGCACCTATGAACCGAAAGAGTTTAATAGAAAAGGAAAAACCAATGATTTTAAGAGAACTTACACAATCGATGTAATTACGGTAAAAACTTCCAAAAACTTTTTAATTCCATGTCAAGTCTCTTAACGCTTTAAGCAAATCCATACATTGAACATCTCACTATTGTTATACTAAACAAGGTAGTTAAATATTGAATTGTATAAATAGGCCCTTCAATACACTGTGCGAGTCTTCAAACCTTCAAAAAAAAAACAAAAATAACACTAATAAAAGGAAAATATCAACAAAAAGGAAACAAAAAAAAACAAAACAACATAAAATCATTGAATTTATTCTCTGTGAAATGCATAATATAATTTCTTTATGTATGAGAGAATATTATATTTTCTATTAAAATCTACGCACAACATGACATAAGACCAACTATTTTATTAATTCTACATAATGTCGCAACGACAAACGAAGACTTTTGCTTTTGTTTAAATAATTTTTTATATGATAAAATTTTAAATAAAATATAAATAATCGAGTATTACCGTTCCAACAACTCTATATAGTCTATGGTTGACCATAGACATTAATATATTATTTTAAATCATGGCATAACACTAGATTAGATCTCAATAGACGTGAAACTACTAATGACTTAAACATTATTACTTCGAAATTTCAAGAGATCTGGGTAATGGAAGGTAAACGATGAAAATCGGAATATTAGATGAAAAAGTAAGACGAGTATTTATATATTTATACAGTCCACATATAGAACATGGTATATAAAATGTTTACACTAAAAAAAAATCCCGAAAATGCCCTAAAGATACCTAATATTTCACACAACGGAAATCATATCAATGTAAACTTACATGGAGCGATTAAATAATATATACCTTAAGCCTACTTAACTTAACATCATAAGGTAAGAAATATCATTCGTGGAAAATAATATTATCAAAAAATTCGCTTCATAGAAGCGACGTTGCCTTGGCAAGCGAGACGTTATCATAGAAAAAAATCTCCGCGCATTACGCTTACGTTCGTATCCCATATTTCTTATCTTGTTCACAATAAAAAATATACAAAACTTACATGTACCTAAAACAATAATATAATGCACTGGATGAGGGTAGTTTTGTACCGGATACTCAGTCAACATGGCCGTCCCTTCGGACGCGTCCGAATGCCTTTTATTGTGCATAAAATACATATTCAAAAAGAGAACATCATCACAAAAAAGCCCTTATCACTTACCGGACTATCTAAAATGACATAAGAATGTTGAATGACAGTTAAACAAATAAATAATTACATCGCTAAAATTAATAACTAATGCTGTAACTCAAACGGAGGGTAAACGGGCAAATTTAAAAACTACTCCGGATGCTGCTCGCAAACACGAGATCACTAATATGGACATTCCAACAAAACAATGGCGTTATGTCACATCCCTAAAATATAAACAGCACATAATTCAAATGCAAAATAGCTACCACGACCGCTAACGAATGGATTATAAAACGTGACTGCTTCGGCGTAAGACAATTTTTCCTGACACCTGTAGTAATAAGCTATAACCAGCAAAGAAAAATTTGATATGTCACTTGTAATCTTCTAGAAAGTTTTCTTTATAAAACAATTAATAGGAATGTTAATAAAATGCTATATATTTAATCAAACATATATAACAAATAAAAATAATAATAAGTCACATTACGCCATTGCTTTCCTAGAAATCGCAACACGCTTAAGAATGATGAACAAACGAATTGCCCGCACTTAAAATTATAGCTGTCTGTCCAAATACAGTATGTACTAAACATAAATACGCCATCTTAAATCATTACACATTACATGCATCACCCAAACTATTTGTATACAAAAAAACATTGTCACGTACATACATTTTGTTTCTGACCAGGGATCAAAAGATTTGACGGTACGACTGAGTTCCACAACTGACCAGAGTTAAAAAAAAATGCTGTCCAAAGTGCGTTACAATATATCGAACCGAATCGACTAAATATAGATTAGCTTTCTCCATCATGCCTTCATATTGTAACTGCACTTTTCATCTACTTTCACCATCAACGACAAACAGCTGTGTGAGTACGAGACGAGAAATTACATCCTTCTCTTTCGCACGTACACTCAATTGACTATTGCATCTTTTTTATGTACCATCAAATCTCCAAATCCGCGGATCGCGCCTCAAATTCGTTTACGGCAGTCAACTGCTTACAGACAAACCGGGGCGTATTGACATCATCTAAACACAAACCTGGAAACCCGCGCAAACCGTGCCGCGTCTAATGAATCTTATAGCTATATACATAAGACGGATATTCCTTAAGACATATCAGAGGACAATAGACACCTATATTACAATTAATCGTAGTGGGCCGTGGAATGGGTACAAAACATTACAAAATTGTATATACCGTCGTCGAATTAATACAAACGGCCCTATTCCGGTCGAATCGCAACGGCATCACGATGATATCGCCCGTATAGGAGTACTAACTGGTACATTGCCGTCCGTACGTAAACAATAACAAATATTCCAAAATACGAATATTAAACACGTGATTATTTAATAAGAGCGTCACTACAATACGCGCCAATGGATAATGTGTCGTCCGCCGATGGTAATAAGCTATATATTCCCGTAAATTCGGTGAGCGTCGAATACAAAATACCACAACATCTACATGAAACATTTAAGTAACGTTATCGTTATGATTATCGATAATGGCACGACTATGTACAAAGGGAATTGACTTTGTTATATTACAAAGAAAAACGCTATATTTAGACGAGAGAATTGCATGTATAAGGGTCGATAGACTATAACGTCGCGCATGGTTCACTATCGACCTGTTTGTTGAAATATTGTTTACTGAAAAACGATGAGTGCATTCATACTTTACATAGCATTCAAGCTCCGGTCGAATTTCCATTCCAGCTACTAAGTTTGATTGATATTATATAATTTTCGATCGATAGCGTACCGTGAACGACTTTATTGTCCGAGATAAACCCTAAACGTTGTGCGATATGGACTAGCTGGCACTGTCGTAAGAAAGATAAATAACACTCGCACAGAACTGAAGTTACTTTGTGCTTCTTTTTAGTAACCTAATCATAAGCTAAACATATAAAGAGATACAAGTCGATAACATATATCACTAGTTTTTTTTTTTATTTGTACCTTAAAATACAGACAAAAAACACCCGTCAACAACTACCGATGCAGTCTTACCAGTAATAAGACGTTGTTATAAACGAAATTTAAAACTATTTCTTTGCTTTGGGCGTTTAGAAGTTATTTCTGTGCCAGTGTCATTTACCTTCCTTATGCCTTCCCTTGCCTATTCGTATTCTGTAGGCCATGACAAATGTTTATTTGGCGCACAATTAACGTCGTTTCGGGATATCAAATATAAATTGGAAACGAAAAAATCGTCAAATTCTTAAATAATTAATAATGATAAATATGTTTTGAACGATGTATATCTTTAATATTACCGACATAACAATGAGATAGAGTTGAAAGGTTGGTGAAAAATACAGATTGTAATACACTTGTATATATGTTATTTATTTCTCGATGGCAATATTATATGCATTTAGGGCAAAAGCTGATAGTCATTTACTACCAACGACTGCATTGGCACCTACCGAAGAGGTGACCCACAAGTGTTTACGTTACATGGATTCGTTTTAATTTTGTTTTACGCCACCTGCCCCAGGGCATAATACACTGTCACTCCGCCGCAGAGGTTTTCACATCACATCAAATACGAAAAAACCACATAGACCAATACATTACCCGCGCGGTGAATACACTGATTTTGGCCACTTTAATTATATAGAAAAACAAAATTCATTGTATAATTCACGAAACGAATAAAGATCCATATAATTTCTTTCGTAAATTTGGATTCTCCTCACGTACGCCACCATCCCACAAAAAATGTTACGAAACAAAAATGGACTACATATTCAACCGCAACAGGCTCTCGATATACATTTACATAGTCCGTGGGGCTGAAGGCGCAAAATAATTAAGTCAATTAACAAGGTCGTAACGTAAAGTAAATCCAATGAATGTGAAGACATTGTTCAGTAAAAAAATCAAATGAATAAACAAGAGTCGTTTATTTTAGTACGAATTACCACCAAAACGTGAAAAAAATCCTTCCCGGGGAGAGAATGTATACGCATATATAATAAAATTCCACAAGATGTCCTGGATCTACCATTTAAGCGTTTTAACACTAAAATTAGAAATAATCTATTACATAAATCATATTATACTGTTCAAGAGCTTCTATTGGACCAAAATGCATGGAATATAGTTGATTGACTCGTGCGTAGGATAGATATTATTGTATTAAGGTAATATACTGTAACGATATTTTAAAAGAGCAACTGTTGAGTTTCTCACCGGCTCTTCTCAGCAGAACTGCATTCCGAGCCGGTGGTGGCTTCCTCACGAACTGAGATGTAAAAATGACGATTCAAAGTGCTTGTAAAGGCCTATTTGAATAAAAATATTTTAATTTGATTTCATTTGATCATTATACGACAGTTAATTGTGCACCAGCAGAACATCCAATGTTCATTACAGAAGGAAATTTCTCAATGCCGCATTCATCATACGAAACGATAAAAACTTTGCTCTAATTGTTGCATACGTATGTATCGACTATTACTATTATGATTTTCGTGATTTTAACGAAGGTATATTTTATATATCGTATAAAATTGTCAAATGACCCCCAAGGAAGTATGTTTCGGATTAAACGGAGTCGCCGATGGACCAACTTTAGAAAAACTTGTTTTTTTTTTATTGTTACATTAATGTATTAAATAAGCAACGTATTTATTTTCTTTTTACCTTTCCAATAATATAAACGACAATGGTCAATTTAGATTACAACAATTATTAAGAGAAATGAAAAAATTTCAAAAAAAATAATATGTTTTACTTGTACAATATTCACTTTGAATACTTTTTAATAATGTACAAGTAAAACAAAACCATTATACACTCGACTTGAAATGAAACGAGAACAAATAAATATTATGAACCGAAAAGGACAACGCAAAACAAATATAGTGTACCGCATTAGGGGAAAAATATAAAAACATATCATAGTTGTAGAGCTATGTTTTTTTTTGATCATTCAGATGCACACATGTTGTCTATCAGTTGTCATCGACCATAGAGCGGACCCTTTAAAAAAACATGCCAACAAGCGCCGTTCAAAGTTGGTCCATCGCGAAGTCTTATAGCGTCGGAGCGGCATCTTGGAGCCACCCCAAACTTGATGATCTGCCGTGGATTCGAACCGGCTAACGCCCTCCAGGCGGCATGGGCATTTGAGCTTGGACCCCTTGCAGATTCATCGGCCGCCCATTGGGGTTGCCCATCCCGAGGCCATCCTGGTAGCTGTTCGCGTCCAGGGTCGGCACGTCATCGCTCTGTAATGGAACGGGTGATTATATTGAAGAAGCTGATTAGACAGGTGTCTTACCTCGGTAGTTATTTTTTTCGTAAAGTTTTATAATTACAACATAAATCGGTTTTGTACTTTTCATCATACAGCTTCTAAAGAGGCACTTATGCATCGAGATAAATTACACAGACGTTCGTTTAGCCGTTCCCAAGTTTTTAGGTACAAACATACGGACACCTTGTCGACTTCTACTATATAACTATATAAATATAACTTTGTTGTAATATATCGGGTGTTACAATAAGCTTATATCGGTCATATCAAGTCAAATGAACGGAATGATATCTGATACACATAATCTGTGTTTATAAACTTCAAAAACTTACACTTTGAACAAATAGATTCAAATAAAAACACCAAGTTTTTAATTCCACACTGAAATTATTGTCGCAACACTAAAGGGTTGGTGCACCGTTCGCCTTCATCGCAGCAAATGAACAACAACCGCCTGGCAACAGTGTCATTTGCCAAGCAATTGTTGGTCTGTCAAACACTCTGCCTCATGATTTGTCGACGCACCGATTTAAAGGCGTTGCGTTGACCCCAGCCAGCTGATCTTGGACTAGTGTTGTGTACACACAGATTTTGGAAACTTACTTTAGCATAGTGTGATTTATTGTTATGTGTAGTTACGGGACTAAAGTAAAGTCGAGCGAATATTTATTCATTAACGCACCTTTCGGCTTGATATACCTTTTTTGTAACAACCGATATACAAAAGATATATCAAAGATAACTTTTATTTGAAAACTATATAGGTCTACACATTACGCAAATCGAATATAAAAAAAAAACTAACTTTAAAACTGTGCCGTAACTATAAACTGTAGTTGAAAAATGTGAAGGGAAAGAAGAACAGAATCAAACTTAACTCTAGATAAATCAACTATTTTTTATAGGGGAGAGATGTGTAGTATATGTCATAAGAAGGTAGATTTAAATCAGTTAGCAACAGACCACGGTGTTTGATTGACATATCGTACATAAACAACCTACTCCAAAATATAACAATAGCTACAATATGGAGTAAACCAATGTACAAGTATATTATGTATGGTACACTAATCGGAAGTAAAATTCTACTACACGCAAAGCAATGGTACCTAGCAGTAGAATGGAATTCTATGGTACTTCCAAAGGCGAACGCTATAAAAGAGTCCTATTAAGAAGAATATATCTATAAAGAAGTCGTTTTATGCACGTTATTACATAAAACGACTACTAAACGATAAATTTGTATGTATGTATGCCTGTATTGTTTAATATATATGCAACACACTTAAAGTTAGAATAATTTAGTATCAGTTTAAATCTCCAAATGCTCGAGGTTATTAATATACATGCCTGTCCATAACAATCGATATCATAAAACACACCATGCAGATGTTTATTAGTGGAATGACAACAACCAGTATTGGTATACTTTATAACTACTAGAAATTTACAACTTTACAATTACAATAAAAAATATTTGTACTATAATGAACATTTTATTTTTTAACGAACTAAACTTCAAGTTCCGTTCTTAAAATCATTTTTCCATTCGACATATTGGATAAATTATCCCTTTACGTAACCACAATAATTAACAGGGTCGCTAACTATAAACATCGACCAATCCGATCAAACCATAGACAAGTAAAAGCGAGCACAATGTCACATGATATAAATGTAGCTGAATGAAGATGAACAGAGGAGACATTGGTCAAACTGCAGATCACCAAATCCTGAAACTTATCCACCACCGAAAAGTAACTTTTATTATACGCTAAACTTGAATGCGCCCAAATGAAGTTGACCCCAAGTATGTCAAACAACGATCCGTTGAAAAATTATAACATAAGTAATGTATACCCAAACATTACTTATTTTTTTGTGTGGTCATTTTTATGTTTTTTTTTTTGTGCGGTTTTTTTGTGTGTATGAAAATTGAAAATTTCATACACCGCACAAAAAAAACGGCACTAATAAAAAATCGCATAAAAAAAATATCGCACAAAAACAGGCTTGGGTGTTGTACACATAAATGTAGTAAGAGCGAGAAAGTAAATAATTACACCTACTTTAATAAATTGCGTGTAAGCACACCTTAGAGAATAATCGACCAATTTTTAACCCAATTGGTAACCAAATCACAGATTATGTAAATACTACATTATTCCTAAGTGAAGTAAGAAGTAAGATTTGAATCTAATGTAAGATATTATCGGCTGCAAGGCCTAGCCAGAACAAAGCAAAAACTAATTAAAAACTGCCAAATCTTCTATTAAATGCCATTTGAGCTGTAAGATCGGTCAAACTATATTCCGCTAAATAACTCGAATCGATCTGACTACGCTGCACATCGTAACTGAGAAAATGTACACTATAATAACAATTATATAAAGGGACATCTCATATACGGCCGTTTGATCCCAAACTAGACAGACATAGATACATATTCATACTTATATATTTCAAATGCACACTTATATAGATAATTAACAGCCAGACACGGAACAAATACTAATTGCTCATCAGGGTGGGAATCGAACCCACGACTTTTAGCTTTGCAGTCGGGAGCACTAACCACTACACCATCGGGCCAGCCAAACTACTCAGACTAACATAGTGAGGGCTACAGGACATTTTGTAGCCCTATAAACTACTTCGGCGGGGGCATTCAAGCCGCGTTGCTTTGTATACCTCTCGATGCCTGCGTATAGTGCGGTCCTCGTAGCGCGTGCCGCCCGTGGAGGCCATGGGCCGGCTCAGCGTGCTGTTGGCGTTGCTCGGCGAGTGCGGAGCGCCGGCGGCGGCGGCCGGCGTGCCCTGGCCTGTTAGCGCATGCGTCACCCATGTGTACACGGCTCAGCGCGACTGGCCGGTGTGCGGAGTAGCTGCGTTCGCTCGGAACCCGATCGAAATTCAACCTTACGCGATCGGAATAAGGTCGCAAACGACTTTCGACTTGATTACGCTGACACGACGAACGCCTACAGCTTGTTTAGCGACTTTCAACCTTATGGACATACTAACGCGAATGCTATAACTTTGTTACATAAAAATAATTACGATTTGATTTGAATACTTTTCAACACACATTGTCAAAAGACACTGTACGTTGATGAAATTTAAAACACGATAAGAACCGCAAATTCGATGCTATATTAATGACATTATTACATTATTTTATATTTTTGAATGTGTATATATACATTTTTTTATCCATTATCCAATTCGTGGAAACTAGCATTTCCACGGATTCGGCGATCCGATGAAGCTTTATAGAGTCGCATAGGCTAAAAG
>DWHO01004145.1:0-11317 GCA_018247575.1 Eurytides lysithous rurik
TATAAGTAAATAAGCTATTCATTTTTTTATTATTATAATTACATTCCAGTATAAGAAAATCAACGATCTCATCAAATAATTGCTTTTGAAAATGAGACAACTCCACTGGCGCATACCAAAACCTTGATTTTTTTCAGCTTACATGGATAACCATTATTGCATATTAAATTTACATGAAATAAGACCACAAAAAATATAAAATCAGTCTATTACTGCTTGTGAATATTTTTAACGCCCTTCAAATGCAAATCATTAAATATCTAGCATTAACATAAAATGGAGTTGCCTCACTTTTAAAATTAACAGTTCATATAATACCTTACATAGCGTGAGACACGGACAAGAATAATTAGAGCAACTCACCTCACTACGACGGGTGTCGCGCGATCGGTGGGTCGATGCGTCGAGGGCGGCCTATGCGGGAGTGCAGGTGACTGCACCCGCGCGTCAGTTGCCTCCGTGGCGCCCACGGGCATCATGTTGCCGGGCACGTTGTCCACAAGCCGGCGCACAAAGCCCGTGTCGCTGTGCTCTCCCGTCGCGGAGACAAAGTCTTGCTTGTCGGCCTCCGCAGGGGCCCTATCCGCCTGGTGCTGAGCGCCTCGTTCCGGTACACCCGAAACTCCAGGAACTCCGGCGACCCCGGGCACGCCGGCGACTCCTGGTACTCCCGGAACACCAGCCAAATTCGGGGACGCTGCTCCCATGATCGTTGTAGCCGATGCGCTCGCCAATTTCGCATTAATTTCCGATATCATCTTCTTGGGGGGTTTCATAATAGGCGTGGGGTTTGGATTCGGCGCTTGGGTGATGACGGGTGGCGCAGAAGATTTTATAACCGGCGCTGGCTCTGGCTCACAAACAGGTTGTTGACAGACGACTGTAGTCTCGACCATCTTAGGTATTTTAGTATCTTTAATACCGTCCTCTTTTCTAAGTTTTTCATCACAACTATCTATTGACGCATCCGATAGACTCCTATCCCTAGTTCTTTTGACGCCTCTTGGAGATTTTCTTGTATCGGCGTTCTGAGCCTTATCAGCTTTCGGGGCACCTTGCCTTGTTTGCCGTCTCTTATTACCCTCCTTAGTTTTAGTCTGCAAAGATGAGCCCTTTATAACATCATCTATTACATCATCTACAGTAGTACGTTGGACATCTTTTTCCTGCAATCTTCTCGATTTCCGTGTGTTAGGCGAAGGTGATGCAAAATTTTCAATTTTATCATCCTTAATAACTTTTTCGATACTTTTTAATCTCTCTTGATCTTTGCCGGCAATTGTAAGAGTTGAAGATGCAATTACATTAGAATGACCTGATAACGGACTTTTTATAGTAAGAATTAGCCGTGGTCTTGCTTCAGTTTTATTAGGGGATGTAGTTGTTTCATCACCAGAGTCTTCGTGAAAGTCGTAAACATCACCAGGCATGTTATTAACTGTATTGTTGACAAAGTTTTTTATTTTCTTATCCATCTTTGCTCGCCCTCTACCACGTTTGGCAGACCCGTTGCCCCTAGCCGGTTTTGAAATTTGTCTAGTTTGCACTCTTTCTTGCTTCCTTTCTCCTCTTTTTCCTCTAATACTGCGACCACCTCTTCTCGCAGCTGGAGTTGCTTTTTCAACGTTCTGTTCCTCCAGTGAGTTATTAATAACGTATTCACCTTGCGTTTCCACAGGTTTGCAAGACTCAGATTGGTAATTATTTGAAATAACAGGATATGTTAGCACAGATGTAGTTACTTCATTAATTTTAATTTTTGTATCACTTCTTTTATCCTTGTAATCAACATTATCATTACACAAAGAATCCACTTTTTTAATCACGGATTCTATATTGATATCTTTTGCTGACCAATAATCATTTTCATCCAGACTTTTAGTTTGATTATCGTTTTCATTTTCTGATGGTAAAACACTGGCATAAGTGAAAGTATCTTCTTTGAAATTTGTAACATCTGCTTTACTGAGTTTACTAACATCCAAATTTGTATTATTTGGTGCAAAAGTATCACTTGCTTCAGGTTTTTCAGCTTTCTCTTCAAATACAGATTTATCAACCTCTTTTATTGATGAATCGTTGCTCATAATTAGATCTTGATGATCTTTTGGATTTGCTTTAGGTTTTTCGTCTTTGTCCTTTTTATCAATTAAAACACTATGCACCACAGTCTCTTCCAATGTTGATGGTTTACCGCTTTCCGTTCTATCAGACACATTAACGCTATTTCTTCTTTCCCTACAATGTGTTATTAAGGTGATCGATTTTCCTACATTAATTTCAAGTTTCTTTTCTGGGTCATTAGTTACTTTAATTTCGTTTGTATTATCTTTTAACAATTCCTCAAAATCTGTCTCACATTTGTTAATACTCTCTGTTGATGTGGTTGATGGTTTAGTGTCTATTTCATATCCACCCGAATTTGTAGCGCCAGTGTCTTTTTTATCAGTAATAATATTTTCTTTATCGTGTAGTATATTATTTGATATCGGTACTACAAAAGCGTTTTCTAAATTATCTGCATCGTTTTTCAGATTTATTCTAATAGGTGTTTTTGCTCTTGTAGAAGTTGTTAATAACAATGGTGTCATGACAACATTCGTTAGACTTGACGTGGTTGTAGCAACACAACTCGTACCGTCGGTCTTAGTTAAAACCGTAGTCGGACGAATAGCAGCAACAGACAAGACTGAAGTTGGAATTTTACATGAATCTAACTGTATCACGTTGCTCAATGCTGTTGTCGTTAAAACTCTTTGTGGAAGAGTATGTATCACATTAGACCCTTGACTCCTGTTAATGGCATTTGCTTCCTGTATTGTGCACATAACCGGTTTTGACCCACTTTGTATGATGGATGCTGCAGAGTGGCTCACACTAGCCACATGTATAATCGGTTTAGTATTAAATGTAATATGGCTATGCTCAGATTTCTGCGTTTGATTTTCTTGTTTATCAGACATCTGATTTTTGTTTATTAAAATTTTATTCTGCAATTGTAACGTTGAACCGACATTTCCAATGTGCATGGCATTTTGCATGGATATAAAACGATTCTGTGCCTTGACAGTAGCATTTGTATTCGTCTGTAGGCGTGTTGGTGATAGAATTATTTTAGCGTTTTCGTTTATATTCTCCACAGCATTTCGCATATCATTTTTTCTACAGTCTCCTGTTACTATCTTAGGTTGATGCATGACTGAAGAACTACTTACAGTAATTGTTTTATTTTGCTGCAATACATTGTTCACGTTAATTTGCTTGGAGATTGGAGTAAGCACTGGAGCAACTGGCAGACGACTTAAATGAATAGGAGTTCCTTGCGTTTGGACTAATACAGAATTAGCTCTATTAGGCGACACCATAGCCCTTGCGCCGACAGGAATATGCATTGATTGTATGGGACTCAATGGTGGTTGTTGCATCCGTACTACAGTAACTTGTCCTGGAGACCTTTGGTGCAATGTATTCGGAGACCTTATTCCAACGGTATTGATATTTTGGGGAGATGTGCTTAAAATGGCCATATTTGTTAAACGTGGCGAAGTAATGCCCTCTCCTTGAGGACTCGCTTTTGGACTAGTTAAACGGGGGTCACAATTCGTTCTGGGTGATATTACAATACCCTGTTGTTTTTGATAAAGGATATGAGACTCGGGTATTTTTATAGTCGGTGGCTGCATGTTCGCAACTTGTGGCCGTATCATCTGATTAATTACTTGATATGGTGCACTTACTCTGGTGGCATTTATAACCGGTCTTAATGAGTTATTCATGTGATTTGTAGGCGGTTTAATTTGGAGAACATTGGTTGTAACATGCGTTGGCTTAGTTTCACTTGTTTCTCTAGACGGCAAAGAACTTGGTATATTTACTGAATGGGGTTCTAATAATTTATTATTCGTTAAAGTCCAAGATGTTATGACAGGTGTAGCAGTAGATGTTGCCTGTTGCGATACATCTCTTTTAGGCATGGAAAAGGAAATATTAGATTCTTTATTTTTTGTATCACTATTTTCTGATTTTGGACTATGCACAACGGTTGTCTTTGGTTTTGAAACAATAACGTTGGAAACTTCTTCTGATTTAGGGACATTAACCTTAGAACTATTATTGAGCGACTGATTAGTTGCTATTATATTTACAGGCAATCTATCAATAGCATCTTGGGTAGTTTCTTCAGCCTCTTCTGTGTCAGTATCAATCAATAAAAGGTCATTGTCGGAGACTGGAGTGTCAGGTTTCATTTCCATTTCACTGGCATTAAGATTTTGCACAGCTTGCCGCATCTCCTCTGCGTCCTCTTCTGGAATGTTGTCATTTTCAATAGTAGTACTTTCAATTTCAATCTCGCGAACACTACTGCTTTCAACTTCTTCATAGCAATTTGCGAATGCATTTTCTTTGCCACCAAAACTTTCACCTAGTAATGCAGCAACAGCATCTTCGGTCTCCTCTTGTGAAATAATGGCCCTCGGCTTTTCCTCTAAGTTTTTATCAAGTTTACAAGAGTGAGGATCAACCTTTTCTACAGATTTTTCTGTTTCTATATCCAGGTTTGATATGCTACGGACAGCATTCTCATTATCATCTATTTCAAAACTTGGCAGAAAGGCTTCTTGCTTGTTATTTTCAATACTAGGTGGAATTGGATCTTTGGGCAGGGGTACCTCACTAATATTTTGTATTGTATTATCATATGGCGGCGGCATGGGAATTTCATTCACTTCTATAGTTTTAATATGTTGCACATCATTTTCGGTTTCAACAATTAAAATCTTAGTACTATCACATTTCTTATCTTGTTTATGATTAATATCGGATATCATTAAAGGTGGAGTATCAGTTAACACAGGAAGGCTAGGTGACTCAGTGAGGATCTTACAATCACTAGACTCATCTAATGGTTCCGGTATCTTCGGTATTTCAGATGGTAAAGGTATATCTTTCAAAAGAGTTTTTGTTATCTCTTCAGTTTTTTCTAAAGTTATTAGTTCTTCTAATTTACCAACTTTATCATGATGGTGAAAATGATGATGATCGCGGCGGCTTTGTCGATCTTCCTTACTTTTCTTTTTCTTTTTTCTTTTCTCTCTATCTCTATATTCTTTTTTAAATTTATCATAATGCCTGTCACTAGATTTGGAATAGTCTGACTTTAAGAGATTTTCGTCAAACTTATGATTAATATGTTCGGACGCAGTGTGACTACTAAATAATTCCAATTTCGTACGACTTTCGTCAAGACTTGTAGCATCAGCGAATAACCTTGCTTCTATAGCTTTGCTTACAGCATCTACGTCCAAACTATTATCATCATCCTTAATTAAGTACCTTCTATCTCTACGCTTCTTATCTCTTTTTCTTTTACTATCATCTTTATCGACATTTTTTATTTCCGCTAACAACGCTTCTACTTTATCATTTTGTGAGCATATAGAAGTTTCGAAATCATGTGAATAGTCTAATTTATTATTGGAGGATTTGTGATTGTCCCTTTCCTTGTCCGACTCATCAGACAATGGTCCAAATATATCTTCCATTTTCCCATCTTTTTTAGTACTTGGACACAATTCTTGAAGTATATCAAAGGAGTGGTTAGGCGACTTTTTGTCTTTTTTATGTTTGCTCTTCTCATCTCTTAGTTGAGCATCGTCAGTGTCCACGCTCTCGCGTATTTTATCTCTGCGTTTTTCTTTTTTCGTACTATGGCGACGTATTTTTTCTGAATTTTTTTGTTTACCGTCGCCTTCAAGCTCGTTGCCTTCCAATTTAATTTCTTCATCCGAAAATGATAACTTGTGTCTCCTTTGCTTCTTCTTATGATGTTTTTTACGACTTTCTGAAGTGTTACGGTTTGAGGTAAATGATTCAGTTTCGGAAGAAAGATCGTTTGAGCCTGTTTGAATGTAGTGCATTTTATAATCATCTTCAACTTCGTGAGTTTTTAACTTATGATCATCGGAATCAGATTTTCCAAATAAATTCAGAAGAGAAGTCTTTTTAATTTTGTCCTCCTCAATATGGCTATCATTTTCTTTACAACCTTGCTGAGATTCCGAATCGGATAGCAGTTCTTTCTTTATTTTGTGACTAAAATCAGGACTTCTGCAGATGTTTCTTCTTGTCTGACTGTCGTCGTCCGATGTATCAGACATAATACGAGATCTTGAATTTTTTCGCGATAACTTATTACGACAATCTTCCTCAGTCGTTGGTGCACTAAAGTATTCGATTGTTTTTAATCTATCGTAATCCAAACTAGATGCGTGAGATTTTTCGCGTCTTTTACTGTGGAGAACAATTTGGTCATCATCAGAGGAACTGTCCATAGAATTTTTGAGTGATTTTCTCCTATCGTGTTCCGAATCACTATCTTCGTCCCAACTTGATCTTTTCTTTTCTTCGCGTTTAGCTCTACATTGTTTTAACTGACTAAATTTAGCTTTTATTTTTTCTTGACGCTTTTCCTCTTCTTGTTTTTGCATATTTTTGCATGAACGAGCTTTAACTTTGTCATACATTGATATATATGTTGGTTCATCATCAATGATATCAAAAATAGAATGCTTTTTAGGTTCATCGGAATCAGAACTGTCTGTACTTTGAATTAGCTTTCGATTCTTTCGCTTATTGTGGTCATTTTTATCATCTTTACTCCGACGATCAGTTGACATTCGTTTTTCGCGAGCCAACTCCTTTTTCTTTTCATCACATTTTTGCTTTTTATCTTCCTTGAGTTTATTTAGTAGTTCTGCGTGTTGTAATGCATCTTGTTGCATTTGTAGTTCTTGAATTTGTTGTAGTTGTTGTATACGCTTTTTTTCTTTCATTTCTTTTCTAAGAGCTTTTTGTTTTTCATCTTCTTCACTGGAGCGCAATTCTAAAGTAGCAAGAAAATCTAAATCATTTTGTAAAGCTTCTAATTGAACTGAAACTGAATTTTCAGCTAATTTGTCAACATTATTTTCTTTCGGACTTTTTCTAATTTGTTTATTTTTGTCAATTTCTTTATTTTCACTTTCCTTAGCTTCCACAAAATTGTCATCAGGGGGCTTAACTTGATTTTTCTTGTCGTCTTTTGTCTTGCTCTCAATAATTTTTGCAAAGTGACCTTTATTAAATTTAGTTGTCTTATGCCTGTCAGTTCCTCGATTATCTTTAGAATCTCTTCTTTCTGGAAATTTTAAGTCATTCTTGGATTTTTTTTCTTCAGTTAAGCAATCAAGACTATCCTGTGATGATAATCTTCGTTTGTGACCAATATTCGGTGGTAAACTAGAGCACGAATTGAGACGCTCTTTACGCTTACAATCAATACCAGACGAATCAAGCGAATAATGCCTTTGTTTTTCACTCAAATCACTCTTGATTTTTGAGCTGTGTTCGACATTATTATCGGATTTATTCTTTATATGACTCTCAGAAAAATCTTTTTCCTCCTTCGTTTCACTTTTTGTCTTATGCTTAGTGTCATACCTTGATTCGGCAAATTTTTGCGAGAAATCTTTTTCATGATCTTGCTTTGTTATTAATTCGTTGCTTGTCTTTACTTTTGGTTTAAGATCGTCCTTTCCTTCGAAATTTTCTATATCTTTATTTTTACACGAATCATGGGAAGCTCTTGAAGTTGACGAATCAGTGGAGTCTTTGCGACATAATTCTCTGGAACTTTCTTCTTTCGCCTTACTGCTTTTAGATTCATGGTCTTTTTTAGAGTGATCTCGCTTGTTATCTAAATTATCTTTCTTGAGCCGTTCGGATTTGTGTTTTTCTTCTTTTTTTGTTTTGTTGGATGCATCATGTTCCGTCATTTCTCTCTTTTTGTCTCTATCGGTCTTATCCTTTTTATGATTTTCATGGCGCACTTTATCATCAACGTGCCTGGTTTTATCGCAGTCCCGGTCGATTTTCTCAGTTGAATCCTTTTCATTTTTCATTTTTTCCACCTTATCTAAATGAGGTTTATGACTACTAGAATCTTCTTTATTTTTTCTCTCTTTATCATGCCTTTCTTTTACATTTTTCTTTGATTTTTCTTTTTCTGAATCATACTTATCTTTTTCGGACCGTTCCTTGGAGTGTTTAGACTTTTCATTATCACTTCTCAAATTTTCTTCATGGTTTCTTGCATCCATATGCTTCTTGTCGGTATGATTCAATGAAGTAAATTTGGATTTTTCAGAATGCTCTAATGCTATGTTTTCTTTTTCAAATTTATCATTAAAAGCATCGAACACATTAGCATTCGAAATTTCTTTACACTTTTCACTATTTTTATGTTCCTGCTTTATTTCAACTTTTTTACCTGATTCTAAATAGTGAACTGTATTTAAATGATTTGACGTCTGAGTGTCATTTCCAATAATATTTTTTGTATCATAATGATGAAATAATTGAGCGCAGTGTGACTCTAATTTCTTGTCACAATTTGATTTCGGTTTTACGTGGTCATCTTTAGATGTTTCTGATTTTACGTGATGTCCACGTTTGAATAAAAAGTCTTCTTCGGGTAAACGACTTTGTTTACACGATGGCGTTTCAAATTTTATGAAATCTTCTTTCTTTATTCCCTGTTTCATTACATCAATTTCAATATGATTACTGTTAACGCCAATATCAGTAACAAGTGATGTTTCAGTATGGTTAAAAATTCTTTCGGTTTTAATATTACTGAGCAATGGAAATTTGTCTTCCGTCCTTTTTGAACTTTCTATATGAATACTGACCTGTGGTGACAAACTCTTTTCTCGATTTCGAATGTCGGAATCAATCTTATCGAAACAGTCTTTTACCACATCCGAAACATATGTTTTAGTGTCATTGCCTGTTCTGATAAAACCAGAATCATGTTTCCGATTTTCTACTTCGCGTTTAGATTCTTTTTCTGGTTCAGTTCTTTCTCTTTCAGACACTGGTGATGTCTTGCGATCTGTTCTTTCTGTCTGCAATTTATCAATGGAAGGAGTTCTTAAACGAACTCGGGAGTCTTGTCTATAATCACTCTCATTGAACTTCCCTAGTTTTTCGAGTCTATAAGGCCTTTCCGGTCTGTTGAGACGAGGATCGGCAGGTCGGTCTGACGATTCTATTTCTGGATCCGGTGGTGGCGGATACGGCGGAAGGGGTGGCTGGGCGTTGGAGCACATTGCTGCCATCGGGACGGAAGACATAAGGCCCGTCGCCGCCGTCGTCGGCACTAGCGATAGGTGCGGAGGATGTGACGGGAATGGGTATCGTAGTGCGCGAGTAACACAAGGCGATGGACGCGCATGGGGACTACCGCCCGGGCTTGGTGCGCGAGTGGCTCCCTCCAGTCGCTCTGAATCCTCATCGAACACCGAGCGTTTAGCAAGAAGTGAACGTACAACCTCTGAGGGTTTCACCTCGTTGATGTCGACTTCGAGTAGCCTATGGCGAAGGCGGGCACGATCAGGTGCGTCGGCTTGAGCGCGCGAACCGCTCCATTTCTCATATTTCTCGTCGAGACTGCGAATACGTTCTTCGAGTGAGGGCGAGTGTGGTGCAGACCCGGTACTGGATGAAGAAGCAGAAGGTGGACGTGGCGGAGAGTCCGGCGCCGGTGCGGGTGTAGGTCGTGGCAAAGTGGGCGCAGTACGAAGCAGCTGTGCCGCAAACTTTGGGAGCGGCAGACTCATTGGTAAAGGTGGACGCTCGCGCGGTGGGCGCCGCGGCTCCACTGGCGGCGCATCGGGCTCGTCGCGGAGCGGCGTACCAGCGCGTGAACCGCGCGACTCAGAGCCGTCGCGCCGCCGCCTATGTCTCCGTCGCGACGCATGCACTGAACCACCACGGGACCCTGACCGGGATCGGCGAGAGCCTCCGCCTACACTTCTATAACGTTCCTAAGATACAAACGAATAATGAATGTTAAGAGAAAACACAAAACACAGGACATGGATTGTGTGTATTCTTAATACCTCATATATTATTGCGTCCATACCTTTGAATGCTTGCGATCTTCGGGACTGGAATCTCGCCTGTGTCTATGGGTACGATGCGGTGACACAACAACAGACTGTAGTCGATCTTCATATGGAGTTTCATCAGTTTGCGGACTCGAACCTAACTCTTCATATACCCTGTAAAAAACATAAAAAAATATATTTTTACATTAATTGTAATAAAACAATATATGTACAAGAACTAATATATTTACAAATGTAATTTGATTGTATTGCAAATTTAAGTGATACCTTACCTGTATCGCCGGTCGGCTGCATATTCAGCTGGATCATAATGTTCATGTGATGGGTATCGAGGAGTTCGTGAAGAGCCACGACCAAAACTTGGTGTTCGTGTCCTCGATCCATCATATCTAAATAAAACATTTCATCTTACTTCTTAACGAAAAAATTATTAATTACGTTATTCTTATAAAATATTTTACAAACCGAAGTTGTTCATGCCTTGCAGTCGGAAGGTACCGCGTTGTGAGATCACCAGCCAACCTTTCAGAACCGGGCATTGTTGCCGATCCCCCATGTTTTTCTAATTGTTCGTAGAAAGCTTCCTAATTAAATAAAAACGGATAATTGTTTTGAATTGTTTTACTAAATATAAATATTTTTGAGTTAGTGATTGCGTAGTAGGTATTGAAACTTCCAAGTTTGGACGAAGACATAATTTGATAGTTTTATTAAATTACACTGTATATCATAATAAATTCTATAATTATTATGTTTATAATGCAAGCCTTATAAAAAGCTGTTTTGTCTTCGCTATAGACTCTATTATTAATTTTACCAAATATGACATATGATTTTAACTTTTTTAACGTTCGCGCGTGTTGTAAAGACTGATTTTTATTTTATTCGAATAATCTTTTTGCTTTCAGCCTATGCGGCTCTATAAAGCTTCATCGGGCACCGCACACGTGGATTCCCACTTTCCAACTTGTTCCCACGAGTTACAAAGACTGAATGATAAGGCCGTTATATTGTATAGTAGTTAGCGTGTCAAAACTATCTTTGAGTATAAAAAAATAACACTTATTTGGTGTGCTTAGTTAACAGTTTTATATGCTTATGGAGTGCTGGAACTAATTAATGACTAAAACTTTTGATATGCTTTTTTGACTTAATCATCATCAGCCACAACCGAGTGGTTGCAAATGTGGCGCTAACTAAAGAATTGAAGATTATTATTATCTCAGAGGGGCTGCCCGGGCTCTGAGATAATATGCGATCACTGCTGCTTTCGCAGTCCAAAAAGAGCGGTTTAGTCCCTCACCTGACACTCGCGTGAGGCGTAGTCGACGGCGAGGCGCGGCTGGTCGGGCTCGGAGGAGGAGGCG
>DWHO01004146.1:0-11315 GCA_018247575.1 Eurytides lysithous rurik
CGGCTTCTTGTCGACGCCATCTAGCGGTGGCTTGGAGAAGTCGTTAAGAGGTCGGTTTAATGTCACCGCCTCTGCGCTTTATTTCTCTCCGGTGGTGTCGGTTATCCGTCCCATCGGGCTATGAGAGTAAAGGGAAGGGTGAGTGCACCTGTGTCTGCGCAAAAGCTTGTACTTTATAATATCATCATTCATCATATGTGGACATTATTTTTTTTATGTTATTCATAAAATGTATATTAAATTAGATAAGCTAATTCATTCATTGTTTACGTTTATACTACTAATGTCGAACACTTTATTAGTAAAATTATAAATGTCATAGTCAAAAAACTATATTATTCATTCATTGCGATTGCTAGTATATGTAATTAACTAATTTCTGATGACTAAATAAGTAGAAAATTAAAAGGTTGAATTATATATTGGTTTATGTGGATATCGGGGTAGGTTGTAAGTTGTAAAGTGCGGTGATCTGTTTTATTTCTATTAAAGGATATCGTTATTGAAGGAATCAGTGTCAGTAAACGTTAATGTACCTACGAAAATTTAAGGTATATAGTGTTAGGATAGCATTATATTTTTACTAAGCAAAACAAATGACTATGAACAGCATATAATCATCATAATAGTTAAATATCCAGTAGCAAACAACGCCGTTACCGACAGCAGAGACGGCGTAATGCAAAGACAGAGGCTCATGTTTCCGATAATTTACAAAGTGTCGCAATGGTTGCGGTGCATGAACAATCATCGTGCTATGCGCTATCGGTAAACATTTAATAAAATGGCGTTTCGATGATGGAGTGGTCTGAGTAACGCGGCAAGAAAGACTAACCATTAACACTTGACAGGCGGTGAGCGATGGCCGGCGACGTTCTCCTCCAACGCCCGCCTCGACTAAACAATGGTCGGAGCTATCTCGAATCGACACAAAATAGCGTTTAATTGGGTCCGCGAAACTTCGTCTCGTTTTTGTTGCCGCGTAAGCAATCATTCAATCCAAGGCTGCGATAAGATGAATTTTGAAAGCTTTAATTGCTTTGATCGTTCGTCCGGGCGTTGTAAATTTCCGTCACAAATAAATGTGTCTGCGTAATTAAAGAGAAGTGCCTGAATAGGATTTAGAACACCTTAAAGTTTAATCGACGAAATAGTTAGCATAGTAAAGTCATAATTTATATTTTTAAGAGAAACTAGTACGCCTTCTTGATGTAAGTGTATGCGCACATGTTTATGGTTATACATATATTACAAGAAAAATTATGTAAAGCGCGAAACGTGTTACTGGTTTTTTTTTTTACGGAACGAAGTAATTAGTGACCTTTAAACAAATAAAAATTAATTACTGTAGTTAAATAATATACATAAATGTATTCTGGGTGGAAAAAATTAAACAATAGCACCTTTTCTACGTGATTGTGTGTGACCACGAATTTATTGCGAAATTACGTTATTATTATTTTAAACCCGATAACGGCATAAACAACATGAAAAACCAACAAGCTACATTTGTATACTGCATGCGCTTAGAGACAGTATCAGTGTTTTATGCCACACAGGAAACAACGGCCAGTCTTCTTAGTCTCTGCCATTGATTTATTATTATTTAAGAATTCAACTCCTAAAATTAATTTTTATTAAAATTATACATAGATATATTGTTTATTGTTAAAATGAGTTTACGGAATTGCAAATATTTAAAAACACAACAAAATCTATATAGGTAGTGTTACGATGTTTTAATGTGTTATAAAATTAAATTATAGAAGCAGAATTTCTTTGCAAAGTCTGCTTGGAGTATTGTTAAGGTGTTGCCAGTTATTCTAAAAGCAATGAGCAAATATTATTATATGTTTAGGTTAGAAGGATAATATTTCCAGTATAGGATAATATTTCCAGTATAATAATTAACCATAGAGATAAATAGTACTATCTCCCGCCGCTGCGTGACGAGTGCAGAACCAAGCAACATTTTGAAAGATTC
Source organism: Eurytides lysithous rurik (assembly GCA_018247575.1). Taxonomy (NCBI): domain Eukaryota; kingdom Metazoa; phylum Arthropoda; class Insecta; order Lepidoptera; family Papilionidae; genus Eurytides; species Eurytides lysithous. Next base: position 1,985 of record DWHO01004146.1, read on the forward strand.
AAATAGTCCAAAACATTTGGTTACATCATAGTGTAAAGGGCACGTAAGATGCTCACACAAACAACTTACGTGGAAATATATGTATAGGTCCGTCCTTTCGAACTGAAAAACTAATTAAGTTTATTTCAATTTTTTAACATGCATATAAACGTTTTTATTCGTAACTTGACAGGGACCACAGCGTTTGACTTTTTTTCATTTTTTAGAAAATATATCTAACTCCCCTATGACTTTAGCAGTAAAATATTACGATTGTGTTTTCCAAATTGTAGATATTGATATTTATGCAGATTCAATTACACAATTTAAAAAAAATGCAACTTACTAGGTCAGTACCTCTGCCAAAAATCGTACCATAGTCGTTTCTATACCGCGTGAAGTAAAAAGATAATAAATATTAAACAAACAAACACTCGTTTAGATTTATAATATTGTTAAGAATTATACACGCGTAGTAAGGATATTTCTGATTTTATTACAATAATAATCGAGTCTAACCGAATTTACTACAAAGAGTAAAGGTGCCAATGGTTTATTTCTGGATGGACATTTTCTTCGCTACCTACGGACAATTACAACACTAGAGAAGTGGCAAATACAAGGGATCACGACATGATCTTACAATAAGTAAGTCTCTAAGCTCTACAAGATCGTACGTATCAAAAAGAACTTGGTACGCGGTGTTGAGTGTCTTACAAACAAGATGTTGACCCTACACGGGTGGAAAAAATTATGTCGCTAATAAGGTTTGACTTTTTTTATTTACAGTGTTTGGTTCAAAAACAATTATAAATTACTGTTAGAGAATTTGAGTCACATTCTAAGTTCTTGCAATGACTCCTCATAACGTTAAATATATCGGTAAAAGACCTCTTCTGTACAGGGCAACTCGTGACCCAACATTTGTGACCCTAAAGATTTGTGAACTTTACACATTTATGACACGTAAGTAAAAGCAGTCTAAATTTGCGAAGGTAAAATTGATAGATAAATAGTACGACAAATACAATAATCGCTATAGATTATTTAATATTTTTTTCAACCCTAATATCATTTTAAAACAAAATTTCATTGTTTTAAATCATTAATATTTTCATGTATCTCATAATCTTGATAAGGCTATTTTTAAGTGGTATAATATTTCAAACGCTATAATAAATAATGCATGAGGTATGATGATTTATTTTACATTTGCATTTTCAACGATATACGTTTACTATTTTTACATTGTGTCATAAGTTTCGCAAGAAATGGCCCGCAGACGAATGTCTTGCCGATTCAGGATTATTGCAAGATCGAAACGTGGCGTGAAATGGCCAGTTAGTGAGTAATATCGTGTTATTTGGAGGCGACGAGGGCGAGGGCGGTCGTGACGGTACGTTCCCGGTGCGCGGGACTCGGTCACGAGTCGCTCTGCTGACCCTACCGACTCTGCTTTCCTTCACAACATCTACCAATACAAAGCAATACTACATCGCCACACTTCTGTGCTCGTGGAAACTGGCATTTCCACGGATTAGGTGATCCGATGAAGCTTTATAGAGCCGCATAGGCTAAAAGCGTCAACGTCAGTTTAGATAAGATAAGATAAGAAACAAGTGACACAGGTAGATGGATACCTGTGTCACTTGCAAAATGTATGTGAGTTTACTTTTCAATAATAACACAGGTAGCCCTATGTGCATCGTAATTAAAGTACAATTCGCCATGATTATGCGATAACAAATCATAATAATCATTGAGATATGAGAAAAGGTTTAACCCAATGTTTTTTTTTGGTGCGCAATGCTACATCGGTTTAGAATTTAAGCTAGAAACATGTACCAACCCTGTTGCCAGAAGTTGTGCCTTTTGAACGATAACGAAGTGTCGGATGTCTTAATATTGGATGGTTAGCATGTATTATAATTTTAATTGAACATAATTTGTTGTACAAAGATTTAACTATGTCATTTCAACTCCTCATGTTTATTTCGTTTGCTAATATCAAGCAAGTTTTAATAGCATTTTATTAGAGTCGACCGTACCTTATAACTATGTGGGGCTGCGGGATCGGCGACCAGCAAGCACGTAAATTGTACCGCGCTTAGGTTAAATTGGCCACATTACCTACACTACGCCATACCTACTACTGTTTTTGCAATATACCATCAGTAATACCTGCTCAAAATACAGCACGCGTGGGAAATATGTCGTGCATTCTGAATACATTTACTCGCGTTCGAATTAGTTATAACCGGATTTATCCCGACCGTAGAAAAAGCATAACGCCCCTTTGTAAATATAAAAAAGAAAGTTTGTTTATGGCTAGTAAATCGCTGTTAGGGAAGTGCTTGAACAGATGATTGAGCGCGTGCAATCGATAAATAACAAGGCGCACGGCATTCTAGTTGCCGTTAACTGTCCGGTGTTTTGTGATAAATAGACACACACACCTTTGTTGCATTTTATTTGTCAATTATTGACGTCGGCGTACAACAGTATTATTAATCCCGGTTTGACGTTTTAAGTTGTTAGGCTTATTTGGACACATAATTACTGCTACGCTCGTTGCGAAACTAACAAACGCTGTGGCCTAAATTGCAAACTCATAGTTACGGCGTAAAGGTAGAAAATACTTAAATAAACAAAAACTTTAGGAACATAAAACAGTTCAGCATTTTAAATGTATCTATAGCAAATCAAAAGCAGCGGTAATTAAACCTTCTGACGCGATCGCCGTAAGCGTTGCACTCGGGCTGGGCCGGCGCCGATTTATGTGTAGGATAAATTGATTATTCAAGGTCGTCTGAAGTGTGTTTTTACCTAAACAAGTCTCCGCTCGTTTCCTTAATGTTTGCAGCACATTCGGTATGACAACGGCTATTTTAAAATGCAATCGCTCGTTACCGTTTTTGGTGAGTTGCCGACGGATGTCTACTTTATACCTTATTAATATTTTCATGTTTATTTGCTTAAAACACAGAAGACATAAATTAAACGAAATAATAAGTACCAGTTGGTATAAATTAATAATTATTTATATATACGTATCGTTGTCAGTCCACTTATGTTTGCTGTTTATTGCTGTTAATTACAATTAAATATAGATAAATGTGATTTTTATATAAAGCCTATTGAATTCACTTTTAATGGACAATTGATTTCAATTAATGGTTAAATATCTTTGTATTTAACATCTTACTAAATAAACACATTAATACATAAAGTTTAGAATATGTATGACACGTTTCCATCCAGAGCCATTAGCTATAAATTATCACGAAGCCCATGTTTAGATGTTGCAGTTTACGAAGATATGTTGGCCTCATGGGAACCTCGGATTATCGAAGAATTACACACTTCATACTCGAACACTAAATGTTCGCTTGTAATTTGCGATAACTGTATATAATTTTATTAAAATTAAATTCCACCGAGACAATACGTGGACGTCAATATTTCAACTTATCGTTCGTATGTTCTTTACCTAAATAGCCTTTTGTAGTTAATGGGCAACAAATTACAAATGATTATATCAAAATATACTTATATACAAATACAACTTTTATGAATTCTAATCGAGGCCGCCTTCTTTCCAAATATTCAAGTAGGTAGGTATGCTAATTATAAAAAGAAGCGCAATAAATAAGCCGTTGCTGCTTTTCGAAACGAAACTGCATGTCATCTCAAGGCTGGAGTCGCCGTCACCGTGGCTCGATGAATTATTAAGCCGGCAATAAAACTAGATCTACGTATTTTTTTTATTTTTACATACATCACTGTCCGAATGAAAGCGGGATGTAGCTTTCGAGGCGAACATGGGTATATGTTAACATTCATCCCGAGCTTTCCGATGGGCGTACGTTATTTGGGTGTGCGACGATGCATTTTTGCGAGCGCAGCGGACTCGTTGTTACGCAAGGATGCCCGGGCAACTGGTCCGACCGGCTCCGGATCTAGGCCAGAGCCATCTCTCCGCTAAGATATTACCGCTAATAGATATTGAACCTCCCGGCCGCGAGCCGCGCCGCCGCACCGCCACATTTGCGGGCCGGCGTGCATTGTGCTCGATTTGCTTTTAAATTGATTATTGCAGAAGCAGCCCGTCATGTTTCCACTCATAAAGCATGTATTACCGTAATGGTTGGATAACGTAATTGACTTAATTCGTTTTCTTATTATTTTGTATATTGTTGTACAAGTTTGTTCTAGTGTACAGGATGTCGCCGAGGCACTTAATATCATATCCTTTCACGGTAGATGATACGGACGTAGTTCGTACCCTCCAATTTTTTAGATTTTCTTATATATTGCTATATATACAATATAAATATATTATATTTACACGTGTTTTGGAACCACCACCAAAAGTAATATTTTAAAACATGTAAATTAATGTAAAGTCGTATTCCTACGGATGTTTGGCTTACAAGATCACACTTTACAACATTAGAACTTTAATGGTCGGACTTAAGCTAACACATTCAAAATTATTTAAACCAGTTATTTTGAATAATAGTAATCGCCGCCTTGCTTAATGTAGCAAATTAATTTATTAACTAACAAATAACAAAATGTCTAGTGATAAAAATTTTAATTCTAATACTGAAACTAAGACAAAATTTTCTGTGTTTCTAATACCTAACAGTCTATTTACTTGCACCAAGTGTTATTATTCATTGCTTGTGTATTTTTTAAGTCAACGATATCTTTGTTCGAAACAATAATTAACTTACCTAAAAACGTTTATTTCAGCTAACAATTATAATGCAGTTTTTTCGTCGCAACTCGGTAATACAATTTAAAATATTATTTTGATGAATCTCTCTAATCTAAAATCGCTCATTACAACTAATAATATCCTTTTCGTGGTAATAAATCAATAAAGTTAGCCGACATTAAATTAAATAATTCCAACAATTTTCTTAATCAAAGCCGAATGGTAATATCGAGAGGGAATAGCGTACTGTTCGCCTTACACAATGGAGGTTTCACTAAGTGCTGACATTTCATTAAAGTATATTGAAATCGTGAAATGATCTTGCATCCGATTGATTGAATTGGTTGCCGGCGACCGGCAGCGCGTGCGTCCGCCGCACTGCCCATGATTGAATTGATCCATCTTGCGACATATATTCTGAGTACATTTTGTGGGTCCTTGTTTTCTTTGTTTAAATTATTTTACGCTTTTGAAACTTTTTGATTTTCCTAATATAAAAAGTTTACAATCGCATATTGTGATCGGGTTAGAAGTTTATTGGTTAATTAGTTAATCAAGTGACCTTACCAGCAAGTCGGCGGCCTAATGATAATCGATTTCTACATAGTACTTTAGAAATTATAGTTAGTTGATGTTATAGTTTTTGACTGTGTTGTTTATGATTTTTTTTAAACAATCAAATTAACGTAATTCACAGTAAAAACGAAAAAAATTAACGTATTCGCTTATGTAATTAAATATATTTTTATGAATATATTTAATTACATACGCATAAAAGAAAATATTTATTATTTATTTTATTATATTAAGTGTATAGAGGGCATTATGTCCGAAAGTTTTTTTCTTTACGATTTTTTACCACAACATTGTTCTTCAAACTTGAAGAGAGTATACTTGCACATCAATGAATAACTGGATATGCTCCGGAAGGACTCTGAATGAAGGGTCTTATCAATGTTTGATATAGGCAAGCACAAAGGATTACATTTGGTTTTTATAATTTATTTTATGAAATTCACCTTGTACTCAGTGTAAGCTAATCGAACCTCCCTGTCAGTTTTTGAGATTACACAATTAAAGCAAAACATGAATAAATAATTTGAAATATTTTGTTGTGAATGTCCACTGCAGCAGTTATCGCTTAAAATCAGGTGAGCCGCTTGCTCCTACTATTTCTTGCTTTGCCTCCTACTCCATAAAAAATACAGTGCTTTCTTTTGATGGCGCTGTATGCAGTAAATGAAAAACGTTTACTAAGTGTATCTATTTTTATCATATATACCTTCTGAACATTCAAATTAGTATTAATTATTTGTCATTTTAATATTATACAAGGAAAGAAGACTCTCAAAAAACTACAAAAAGGCCGTAGGTAATAAATAGGTTTTCAAGAAACGCTAAATTGGCTTTCTACACCACTATGTTGTAAGAAATGTTTCTTGCTTAAAGTTTCATCATTTACTATAAGATACCACTGTTTCTAAGTGTATTTTGCCCGATCAATCTCTCGAAGGATAAGGCAAGACAACCGGCAATCATCAAATTAATTATAATAACATTATCGATGTTTAACTTCGAAACGGTGTGCCTAATTATTGTCTTCCATAATAACAGATTGCCGGGACCTTGGTGCTGAATCCTAAAACATAAGCGATGTTACCTACATACTTGTACGTGGATATCTCCTGACCCGATAAATCTAATTTATTGGGAGCTCGTGCAATCATGCGCGTGTAGCCGGTAAACACGGAGTTTATCTCGGTAAATAACTAGACAGCGGGGAGATTCATTAGGCGTCGATCCGTGTCGGCCCGCGCTGTAATCGAAGCAATTGTTCTCGGAGGGAAATTCAATTATTAGCCGGTGCTGGTGGAAGTCGCGAAATATAAGTCCGTTGAGCAACCCGCTGCGTCGTTAGAACTGAGAAATAATTGCAAGCGATTTATCTTCGCACTCTTGACTTTAATTAAACACTTAATAAATGAAGCGCCAGTGTTTACGTATAGCCAATAAGTTGTTAATGGCGTAGATGGGAGTCGGCTAGCGGTTCGCCAATGCACACGCGATTAGTGTTTTTGTAACGAGAATTTGACCGGCTCTGGTTCGGTCACACTTCAAAACAGCTGCCGCGTTCATTCAATGGAAATTTACTTCGTGTAAAATATAAATATACCTTTGTTGTTAACCGCACCCGCCTAGATTGGCAAATATTTTGCCTTCCTCGTGCGGTGTAAATTTTAAATGAACTTTTATGTGAAATGATTATAGAAATATTAGAAATATTTGTTACATTATATTTAACCGGCATCTTTTAAAAAGCTCGAAGGTTCGAACTCCGCGAGGGATAATATAATGACTTGATATAATGACCGCGAGGGATATACAATGTATAATGACTTCGTGTCGTTATTTATTGTTTGGGTTAGAGCATTTGGGCCTGATTACTCAATTGTCTTAAAAGTAAAATGATCTATAAGTCGGATGAGCATGTAAAAAGTGGATGTCCGTAACTTGTCAATACAATCTAGCGGTATCTTGGAGTAACGACATTTGGAGGCCTCATTGAAACGGCAGTATGAAGTTGATTTAATGTCATCGCTATAGACAAGCCCGATAGGACATACATCTCACTTGTGTAGGGTGCTAGAGAAAGAGCCAGTGAACCTGACATTAGACAAATATTTCGGCACTATAATATCTCCCGCATAGTTGTTTGTTGGCTGTTTGTCGGTCATGACCAACCGTCATGGCCGAAATCGGTCGAAACGATATTATGCATATTTAGACAGAAAGAGTAAAATAACAAGTAGTAGTTGGTTAAAATATAATCAATTTATACTTACAATATACTAAGTTATTTCTTTCTCAAATTTGTAAGAAATTCAACTTTGACGGTGACTAAACCTCTAGAAAAGACTAAACTCTAGAAAGAATTATTGCATTTTTTAAATAATTACATTAACAAAACAAAAATGACATTATAATCAATTCATAATAATATTAATAATCGATTTAAAAATAATCGCTTAGTGCCTACTTTTCGTTGCGTTCAGATACAAGGAAGACACTTTGCCGTTTCAATAGCCAGCGATAAAGAGAGCCAAGTTCCAAGTTCCGCCTCTACATATGTGGCACAAACAAGAGCTCTACAAGGCTTAAGCACATTCAACACCGGCCGCAGTATGGCGAACGTGATACTAACTGTGAATTTATGTGAGCCCTATAAATTTTCAATTGTCTGTTGTCATTAAATATTCAGAGTAATAAATCAACGCGTTATCGCGGCTCGTTGTCGTAACGGTTACATCGCGGAGGCTCCCTGCAAATAATTTAAAGATATCGATAGGGGAGTTCAGATTGCGAGCAACAACAAAACGGGAACGATCTCATCGTACTGAGGCTCTGCTTTATATTGTGTTGAACACTGCCGCACGTACTTATGCGGCATAGCGTTTTTCCCTCCAAGTCATAGATTAAAAAATCTATTTCAAATAATTTTTATTTGAATTGTTTCACATTTCAGTGTTTTGTTTCATTCCGAACGTTTAAATACTCTATTCTATCTATATATAGGTTTTTGAAGATTTTATTTTTTGAAATTTAATGATTTTCTTTTACTTAGATGGTTTTGACATATTGTCAATCACGTCAGTAGCAAACGATAAAAAATAGAAAGTTAGCAGCGGTAGTTTTCATCAGGGTAGATATTTTAATATGCACTGTAATATATAACAAATTATCGCTTCTCTGTAACTTACAACGTGCAATATTGGTCAGGGATACGTGAAACACCGTTTCTTGGGCGCAAACCGTGAGATGGTACAAAAGATTTGGGTGCCATTTTACTACAGATAATAATTACGATGTGCGAATATTGCGGTTCTTTAGATTATGCTTTGACAAATCACGACTTTGCAATTCGAATGCAGCAGATTTAATGTATGGGCGGCAGTTTGCATTCTACTCGCGACCCGACGGGCCACCTCTTTCCTAATGCACGCTTATTTGAGCTTTTTAACCTTTCCTCCGTTGTCGATTTTGTGTATTCAACAATGAACTTTAAACTGATTCTTATTCAGTCTTTGATCCCGGTTAATCGTAATAAGTGTTTAATAGACATTTTACTTTTATGAAACGATTGTCCTTTACAAGGAATTCGAAATTTATCCCATTGTTTCTCCAGTAATCATTGCTTTTCTTACACATATTAGTGTAACGTATTAACATCACGGTATTTGCTTTTATTGCGCAATAGAATTTAATCCTTCAATGCGTATATAGGAGGTATCGGTAATGAGAAAATATTGTTTATAAAAAAAAATCTGGACGGTAATAAATTATAACAGAATATTTTGAAAAATCGAGATAACCACGTTTTGTGACTATAATATATACCATATTTTTACCATGTTATATAATATATAACGTACGTGATTTTTTTTATAAGATTTCGTTCACATCCGTCTAGAACTTGCAAACATAATTATTATTTCGAACGCTAATATCTATTAAATAATAAAATTATTGACTGATAATAAAATTAAAAAGAGATACATAAAAAATAACTAAAACCGGCCACAAACCGAAAGAATATGCTTTTTATTATAATAATAATAATAATAATAATAT
>DWHO01004147.1:0-11315 GCA_018247575.1 Eurytides lysithous rurik
GTGGTACTAATCCGGTTCGAGCCGGCCCATTCAGCAGCGGGAACAGCTGCGTGGCTCTACCACCGTAAAAAAGTTTACTCGAAATATGTACAAATTAGAATAGTATTGCAAAGGAAGCGCGTTAAGTTGGATGGATGTGGCGAATTTGAGTCTTGGCAATTGAATTTAGTTGCAGATTTTTATCTTCACAACTAACACAAACCTCTATGCTAAGAATAATCAGTGGCGGTACTAGCATACAAGCCCAAGAGCCCGGCTCGCCCTACTGAGGAGTAAAATTTATAAATTTTAATTAGCACACATTTGTGCAACATACGAGAGTGGACAAGCATCGCCAACGTGGAAGACCTGTTTCATTTGGCGCAATATAGAAAAAAATTCGTTAAGTTGACAGCCAACGTCCAGTAGTGGGGAGGCGTTTGAAGAAGAAGAAGAATTAGCACATGATTCCCGCAACGTTCAAATTTAAAAGTAAATTATTCGGGAATTATATGCTAATTAAGATTTAACATCTCTTTTGATGAGACCCGCTAATTTCTTAATCGGAAGGTAGATAAACATAGATACATATAGATAAACTAAGTTATTGCAGTTCGATTAGCAGTTTGTGTAAATTTCGTAAATATACACTTTCGTAAATATGTACATACCTACATAGATACGTGTATACGGTTCGATTTGATAACGACCTTTTTACAATCAATTCCGATTGTTATCTGTAAAGACACAAGTGGCTTAGACGGTGCTGCCAACCGACTCGCCCATAATTCGTCTAATACTGCAACATATGAATCCGACTTCATCAATTCTGGATTTGAACAGAGACCCCATCCACGCAGTCTGCACACACCGATACCATCAGTGCCCGCAAGCTACGTTGCCATGGAGACCGGTCTTGTCCCGCCACTAGACCACTGAATGAACTCAACGGATGAATCAACGGATCTAACCCACGCAAGTCTCATTCAACACCTGTTTGAGGCCAATAGCATGCAAGCCTTCGTACTTAACGGTCCAACGAGTGGGAGTTCAGATATTTTCCTTTCAATCGATTAGGAAAATACTTCGATACATCATCGGCAATTGTTGTCCCGGCACATAACTAAACGTTAGTCAATAAGGGTAGATTAAGGCGGAATCATAGCAAAACCAAATTTAACTTAACGTTGATATATAAAATATGATAAGTGGTAAATGTGCGGGATGTTTTTTTTAAATTACTACCTACCTACTAATTACCCCTATCACCCAATGCCAGTTTTGAAAAAAGGAGTTCCAATCAAACCATGTGCAATTATCAAACAAAAGAATTTTTATATCAAATCATATATGAATACTGTAGCATTGCAATTACACTAAGCAGGTGAACCGGGTAGAATTTTAAAATTCTAATAAATACATTAATTATTTCTTCATTTTCCGATTTGAAAGACATGCAGACAAACACGAATCCATTAATACACAAATACAATTATGAATATTTTGACATTCCATTATTTCATTCCATATTTTTGAAGTCAGTAAATAGCCTGATATATTTTTTCTCTGATACTGACAAGTATAATTAATTTCTTTGTCTAATTCGACTCCTGTTATTTTTATACATTTTTTTTATTTAATTACAACTCCTTGGCGACCCTTGGTATATTACCAATTGAAGTTTCAAGAAGAAGTTATGTATAATAAACACAATTTCTACCTCGTCTGCTTTCTCTCAAATGTATATATGCACCTGCTTATTTTGTTTGTATAAACTTGCATTTCCCAGCGTATATTTCATCTTCAAAGAGTGTTACAATTATATTGATTTATTTAACAATACCCTCACTACTCACTTCATAGCTTTGTGAAGGAATATAAGTAAATATTAAGGTGTATTAAATGAATTTAACATCACTACAAAATTTGGTGACAAGAGGGCTTGTTCTTTTCTTAACCAAAGGTTAAGTATAATCATTCAGTGGGGAAATGTAGCCAGCGTTTTTGGTATCGTGCCTCGCAGAGTAGGCTTAATAGATTTTAAGGTTATGATTAATTTAATAATAACACTGTAAATAATGCTTGTTGTAGATAAAAGTATAGAAAATCGATTTGCACTTCGCAAAGTTATTTTTATAGAGTAACATTTACCCATCTTGTTCTATATATTTAAGGATAATGTCCATATTTAAAGAATAAAGCGTAAACTATACCGTAGTTTTATCGTAAGCTATTCGAGTTACGGTGCACGTGTCGGGCCTTCCGCCAGCCAGTCACGATTTCCTAGTCACATTCCAGCTACAGTCAGGCCGCGTCTACACAAACAATCTAACTCGACTCGGTTCGTAAAATTCTATTAACCTCAACCGTCACATTTTGATCACATCGCTACTATGGCTGTATACTGGATAGTATACAGCCATAGTAGCGATGTGATCAAAATCATTAGACCATAATGATGGTCAAGCACTATCCAGTATTAGGATAATTGTAAACCCATGTTTTATTACTACAAATTGTATTATACATATGTATCAATTGATTAACGTGTAAAAATATATAACTTAACTATTAACTATAAAGAGGGCAATGATTTTTTTATTAATTAGGCTAACAAACGAGCAAGCGGCTCACCTGATGGTAAGTGATCACCGCCGCCCATGAGCATTCGCAGCATTTTTGAAAGAAGGAGGGAGGAGGAGTATAAGATTTTTGAAAGAAGGAGGGAGGAGGAGTGAGTAAAAGGAAGAAAGAGAGAAGGAGCGGTAGGAGGGAGGAGATGAAGGGAGAGGAGAGGGAGGGGAGAGAGTGGGCCACCGGCTACCTCACTCACCGGACGAAACGCTGAAGCAAAAACACTTCCACTTTACAAATGATAACCTTGAATGTTGATGATGGTTCTTATTACTTGTCCACGCGCATATCTAAGACTTTTGTGCGTGCATCGTTTGAAATGATTGCGAATTTGTGCTGGCATTGCATAATTACAATCCAGTAAAATCCACTGTTAAATTTATCTAATTTCTTAGGAGCAAAACATGCTCCGCTGTACTTATCTTAAATAATCTAAAACATCTAAAAACGTTAGTTAAAATCGTTACGAAATTCTTTAAAATTGTTTCAAACATACCAATTTACACGATTTACCTTAAAAATCATTTTATTTATCAACAATTTACAACCAACTAACATGTGTTAAGATGTCACTTTAAATTAATTTTATTTCTCATTGTACTCGTATTGCAGTGCGAAAACTATTTCTTATTTGCAACGTGTTTTCTCATTATAATGCAATGCTAAACTATTTCACCGCTGCAACGAGTTACTTAGCTTAGGCTTAGTCGCGTTCAAGCTAAGCAAACATTATAAATAACTCCCCTGGGCTATACATTCGACAGTGCCAGTATCGGGAACGATTTTATTAGCACACAGCATTGGGAACGCTCTATGGAGTCGTTCACAAACATTACCACCACCATTTTGACAAGGAACGGCCCCTAAGCGGTTTATTTACACGCCATTTTGTTAGATTTACATTCGATCTCTCCGTATAAACGGACATTTGCGTGAAAATCGATTCTCGAATCGATTTGTTTGTCGGCTTCGCGCTATCCGACGAGATTTGTTACGGCATCTACGGAGGCGTGGATTCTTTTCGACTATCTTTGTTGCCTTTGAATGTAAATGTCGATATTGTATTTGACAGTCTATTTGTTTTGATTTTATGCGGCGTGTCACAAAAAACAACAAATGGATCGTGGCAACGTGTACTTTATCACCTACCATTGTATTGTACATACTTTTTATATGATATCGAGTTTTAAAAGAGTGTATTAACTCAACTTTAACACTTCAGTTTGCAGATCACTGCTTATTACTATTTATACTATTGCCTACTTAACTAATCCTGTATCCCAGGAATTGTCATTGGAAACTTTATGTAGATCACTCAAATGTTTGTTCCGCACGCGAATTGAACCCACATTACATCGAGCGATAACCGCTGGCGAGGTCATCTAAGCTATTTTGCCATATGCAATTTTGAATGGATGAAATCATCATTCAATTTGCTTGCCTAACGAAGATATTAATACCACAGTTTAGCAATTTCCAATGAATATGTCATGGTAATAATAACAAAAAATTTGACAACGTAGTAACATAGTCTTTTTGTTTTTGACTTTGTCGAAAATTCTTTATTTAAAATTAAATTTGTTCCCAATCACTTTTTGACGTCTAATGATTCCACTACCTGTTCGGAGAAAAATGCCTCAGCCCTGATAAGAACAGGCGAAAGAAACTCTGAATTTAAATATTATATATTATAACGAATAATAATTAAAGTATTCTTGAAATAAGTTAACTAATAACGGCCGTTAGTGCATTCAAGGCTATGTATATTTATTCAATGATTGTTTTCACTATGCCATATTAATATTAGAGGCCCTAGAGATATTCCGTCGGCAGAGCCACATAGCTGGTCCCGCTACTGTTAAAGGGGCTGACTCGAATCAGATAAGTACCACGACCTCAAAAAATATCGATGTGAAGTGGAAGTATTTGTAACTCCGTGTGACGTCCGGTGAGTGCGGTGGCTGGCCTCTTCCTTGTCCCGCAATTAATAATATAATAACAATAATAAGCTCAAATGCAGAAGGCGGTGCTAAACCGCCCGCATCGTCCGCTGGTTTCTCTCCCTTTCGCCCTAACCCTCGGCCGTCTGGTCTCCCCCGCCGAGGGCTTCCGTCTGGTCAGATCTTAATATTTATTTATTTATTTGTTATATTCATTTTTTAGTATTTATTATGTATATATCTTTTTGTAACATATTTACTTTATTGTATTTATTCCATATATCAATATGTATATTTATAAACCCAACCAGACGAGAATTGAGAGAATTAAAAGAAATAATAATTATAATAATAAAAAAAATATTTATTTTCTCACCACAAACACAGGAGCACAATAATTAAATAGCAGAGATTAGGATAATTTACAGTTCGTGAAAGCTGGTGTTTATACTAGGTACAAAGACCTGTGTTAAAAGACACCAGGCCCCAGCCTCTTAGATATATATTTTCAGTTTGTACAACATAAGTATATAAAATTAAAGTGTAGTGAGAAATACTAATAACAAATGAAAATATGTATAAAATGAGCAGAGTATAAATAATACAACATTACAAAATATTGATGCATTATGCGCATGCGCAAACGTTGGGAAATGTACAAAATTGTTTGTGTGGTTTACAGGGTCAGGGTTAGTAAGTTTTCTGTTTTATTGTAGTCTAATGTTAGGAGCCATTCTTTTACAATTGTTTTCAATTTATGAAGAAGTTTATTTCCTAAAGAAATAAAATCTATGAAATTAATGTGAACATACCTTTATATTAAATCCTGAATTCAATTGGCGAAGGCGCTTTAGAATCAAACAGTAAGTTATTTGATAAATTAGTTGATTCAAACACACCTGACACTATTTCTGATTTATCACAAACCAGGAATGGAAGTTAACTCCAACTATAAGTTATCACCGCCGTCTATCTCCTGTAACACCTTTTTAAAATATTCGTGGTTCAGTACAAGAAATAAGTAGGGTTGCCACAAATATAAAGACGAGCAGGAACAGGCCCTTCTTTGATCACGTTGCAGCTCTTGTCTGTGACACCCCTTCCTTTATTAAGTAGGGGTGCCACAAGAAGAAGTTGTAACTTAACCACGTTTACCCGGAGGTCCTTAAGCCCTCGTCCCCCGGGGATATTTACAAGAGCTGATAATAAGGCTATCTGCGCGCATATCAATCGGACGGTTCCGCGGATCCGGACCGGTTCTTCCACTCAGCGCGGGGTTGCCCTATCTGGCGGCGCCGGCGCGGAGACAGCTTGATTGGGTGGTGGGCACGCCGCTTACGAGCTGGGATTGGAGCTAATTACGAGCTTATGATGCACTTGATAACTCCCGCTCGTCTGTGATGACGTGCCCGTTTTATAACACTCCCTGTTGAACTACAGGCCTAAGAGATTTATGATGAAACAAAGGCCTTTTTTTTAACTTTGGAACCATTTGCTATCTTTGTCTACATTGTTAATGCTTACGCTTTCCCATACATACGCTCTCGCATCATAATAAAGATTCATCTGTGAGTATTTTTTAATAACGCGTCCAAAAGACCGATTGGTTAAAATAGCCTTGTAAAACTCCGATGACTCGAAGAAGGTTACTAAGGTATAAGTGGACTAAACTTCATTAAGGTACTAAGGTGAAGAAAGAATGATAGTGAAGTGAGAATACAATTGATCTTCCAGCTCTATGTTTCTACGTTGAATGTTTTATATTCATCCGTCTGCTAGTCATGTCATGTATGTGTATATTTGGTGGGATGAAATCGAAAACGATTTGGTGGCTTAAGTTACATAGCCCACCGGTACAGCTGCATGTTTGCATTCGACGCATGCACCAAGATATCGTGACGTCGGTAGACGCGCAAGAATAACGACACGGGCGTTTTATAGCCGATTTGTTTATCCGGCGGGACACGGAGCAGTTGTAAACGTCACCCGTTGCTTTATCACCGCATGACACCGCGTGAGATCCAGCGTGCCTATTTTTTCACGTTTCAAAAAGCGTTTCGGTTAGCGCACCCCCAAGCGTTGTGAGATAAAAGTATATTGAGCTATAACGGCGTTTTATACAGCTGAATTTTTCATGGACAAACGCTCAAATCCGAAGCAATCGTGTGTAGTTCGTACAAACATTTGCCCCGGATGAATCGAACCCAAGACCTGCAACGTCAATTGTACGTATTGTAATTGTACATGTTCAATACACATAAATTGAGTGATTCAAACGCGGAATTATAAAGTTTGAATCGTCTGAATATAGCGCATTGCTAAAATCGCAGATTTGCCTCCAATGCGGCTTGTGAATGAAACGGAACGGGACTCCCGGTCGTGGCTTCGAGTCACCGACGCTATTAGCGATTATAATCCGCGATCATTGGAATTCAATCCGCCGCGGTCGATGCAATTACGCCGCACGCCGCTTAAATCATCGATCGGCGCGCACTCGAAACTCTATCCTAAGCGCTCATTGCCGACGTACCAATTAGCACTAAACGTGAGGAATGTTAATAGAGTTCAAAGTGCGATGGCCGGTCAAGTTCAGTTTCAATTCAGTAATTAGGCTCCCGCCGCACTGGTATATGAAACGCTGAGTTGGGAGCGGGGCAATTACCTCACAATGCTCGCAGCTGCGCCGGTAGGGTCCGTCCATACTGAGCGGTAATTAATCAAGGTGTCAGATGTAAACATTGGATCCTCGACGTCACCTAGCTCGTTTACGAAACAACCGAGATGCTGTACCAGTTAAACATCGGCTGAATTTTCTCCAATCTCTGTTCTATATATGCAATATCTGCAATTCTCTGTTCTATAATGCTATATATGCAATTCCATCTACACCGACGATACAAACAGCTTTGCTTGTGATGTCTTTTTTTTCAATGTACCCTTGGTTTCTAATTTTACTGTTTACGCCAATTTTTTAATTATATTACTATGTACTCTTAAGTTCTCATGTAAGTGAATTGTAAATAATTATTTTGAGAATAAATCAATATATATAAAAAATCTTTAAACAGATATATAAATCAAGGCAAGGCGGTTTCTGTGTCTTTCTTTGATTTTTTTTTAAAGTGCCGCCCTTATTGTAAGACAGAAATGTCTTGTGTTATAAGGGCGTTTTACATGCATAAATCTTACGCGGATAAACGCCCAGATCCGAAACAAATATTTGTAGTTCGTACTATAAATATTCGTCCCGAGTGGGAATCGAACCCACCACCTGCGACGCCGAAGCCAACAGCTTAGCATCTGCGCCAAAACGGTCATCATTTGGTGTATACAAACGCTTCCTGTACTTAGGACTTATATCCCTGTATCGTGAGGGTCATCTAAAAGATGAAGACTATGGACGCAAACTTCACCCGGACTTTAACGATCATTTGTGGTCAGTGGTGTGTGGGATAAAACCCACACCCATTCTAACCTCTAGTTCCTTCTCCGTGCAGTATCTTTGATAGACTGCATCACGATTTGACCAGATAGTCATTGGTATTAATCCAAAGTGCAGTCACTCCGATTGACTGCTCGATCGCGAAAAAAACCCGTGCCCTAAGTTGGTAAACTGAACGTATGTGCGCAAATGTTTCTTTCCTTCCGTGCGCGGCAACCAGACTAATTTTCTTCTACGCGCCAAACTTTAAACGCGAAGACGTTGCGCGCTAAACTGCTGACCAATAAGACGCAACCCAGTCAGCCAATCAGAGTGCCGCATTGCCACTTATATTTTTTTTCTTTTTAAATGGCCAGATGTACGTTGTATTACAAAATAATAACAGGAAAATATAAAACATAAGCAAAAATAACAATAAAATTAAATTAATAAAATAATAATAAAACCTCAAACTTAAATAATTGCGTCGTCAACAGTCATCGTAAACCTTTATTTGTATCGGGAGTATATTTTAAATAGATACCAGTATAATACTATATCATGAGGTAAAGTTCACTTAGGGTTCTTACACAAAAAAACCCTAACGGTTTACCCTGACGGAAGACTGTTATTTTTATAATTGAAGCTGTTGCTCTAAGGACTAATTTTCTATATTATTTATGATGGCAAATAGAAAATCTAACTTAAAGTTGTTTAAAGGAAAGCACGCTTCTAACTCCCCATCCCTAAGGACCGCAGACATGTTTACATCTAAGTATTGTCGCCAAGAATCTAGTACAGCTAAGCGCACGCAATGCGGTCCCCAGTCTAGAATTAAAATCGCTGTCGACTCGAACATTGCGAGCTTGTAAATTGCGCGCGCCTTGTTAGAATAAAGCCATTTTCTCACCGGGCCATTGCTTGTTGCCTTGCGTTTCCATAGAAACTATTACAGTGAGAGTTCCGCGGATTTGGATTTTGTTGCACTGAGAATTTTGTAGCGTGACTTTTCGCTTCGACTTCGTGCTTGACAGCATAATCAGTGGCGGTACTACCATATAAGCTCAAAAGCCCGGCCTGCCTTACTAAGGAGTAAAATGTATAAATCTTAACTAGCACATAATTCCCGCAACGCTCAAATTTAAAAATAAATTATTCGGGAATTATGTGCTAATTAACATTTATAAATTTCACTCCTTAGTAGGGCAAGCTGGGCTTTTGGGCTTGTATGGTAGTACCGCTAATGTTAATGTCTATGATGGCGTAAAATATAAAGAGCAGGATACCTTTAGGCAGTTGCTGGGAGTGTTACTTTATCTATATATACTTGTTGTTTCACAAGTGTTAGAAGAGGAACAAGATAAATAACATAAGTATTAGGAGTATTAGTACTTGTTTCACAGGTACTAGAAGAAATGCAATTACTTTACAATTATCACTGCGAAGCGATGTAAATTTATAAAAATATAAATAAAAAACTTTTTGAAACTTGCTCAGTAATCTATGTTGTCTGTAATTTCATTGTATTTGAATCTTTTACAGAAGTGATAGTTAGTGCACCATACGAAGACTCTGGTTTGGGAGCGATTTATATAATTTCCGGTTCTGAATTGAATCGTATGCTGTTGAAAGAGGAATTTGCCAAAGTTATCACTCTCTCGCAACTTGTGTCAACACAGAGGATACAAAGCAAGTCTTCGAAGTCATTTGGCGCAAGTCTTCAAGTTATTAAAGATATAAATGAGAATGGCTGTGATGGTATGTTTCTGTTGTTTTGTTTTTCGTTTATCTTGATCGTAGGATCAATAGTGAACAATAAATCCTGGATTTAATTGGATTTTTAATATTTAATTTGGATTTGGGTAAGTACCACGATCTCACAGTGGCCTACAGCCCAGTGTATTTGTAATGTTTTTAAATTTGATGTAAAACAGAGGTGGTTTTAGTTTTTTAGTTGATGATAAATCTGTTTTATTCGTAATAATATTAGTTTTGGGCAGTTTGCAAACACGCACTGATGGATTGTTCGTAAAATTTACATTGCATGATGTTATATAATTCATACATACGGTGTCTTCATTTTCTAATACCTTTTTGCCCACTTAATAAAAAGAGCATAACAGCAACCACCTTTAAGTAAACGCGTTATTGTAATAAGCTTCTTCTTTTTTATAGTGAATATCTTGTTCTAAGGGACTTCACTAAGTTAGACAACTAGACATTTAAATTCTAACCTCGCCCGTCTCTCACTTTTTGTGACCATTTAATAATCTGTCTTGTCATTTTTCTTTTTTTTTTTAATCAACTTTTTAATATAAATATGTAATAATGAAGAAATAATATTCAAAATGGCTATTACTATAATATGTATAGTTTACGTATGCTTTAAATTTTAATATACATATTTGGTTACTAACATATATTTATGACAAACAGAAATATAATTGATAAAATGTGTTTTTTTATGTAGAATTAGCCGTAGGTTGTCCCGAAAGCTCACGTGTCATATTGTATCGAAGTATACCTTCTGTTAAGTTGGCAGTGTCTATCCAACTGGTCGGCGAACAGGTAAGAAGGGTTGCAGATGATCTGAATACTATTTTGAAACACTTCTAATATAATCTTTTAATTACTGACATAACAAATGTTTTTAAATTTAAGGTTGTGCGGATAAAAGACAAGAATTTCACGGTACGCTTAGATGTAGAAGTTACGTATCCAGAAAAACTGCGAACGGTCGTCGGAAGTGAGCATTCCTTACACCATAAGATTTTTTTAAAGTGCCGCATTGAGTATTTAGTAATAAAGGAAAATTATCTTTCACTTTACAGAGATTAAATTACAAAACAGTATCATCGGCGACGGAGTTCAAATATCAGACGGTCACGCAACGCAATTCATCGATCTCTCGCTCAAAAAACCGACATACAATGTTGATGTTGATGTTAATATAGTAAGTACATTAATTGAAGCCAGCTTATGTCGTGGATAAGATTTTTTTGGAGATAAAATGACGAGGCAAGGGAGTCGTGGGCTTGATGGTAAGATATCCTCCTGCCAGTTACAAACAGTACCACGTAGACTACCTAGCCTTGCAGAGTTTCAAGTTATATCTATGCCCAGTGATACTCTGGCAACATTGGCTACTTGCTGGCTGAAACACTGGTCTATTGAACTCTTAAGCCTGCCTAGGATACAACCCTACAACTTAGGAAAAATAAAATTGACTGAAAGTAAAAGTTCCACTGAGTTTTATTTCGCCTGTTTTTCTCAGGACTGAGGCATTTTTTTCCGAACAGGTAGTAGAATCATTAGACTTTAAAAAGTGATTATAAACCAAT